>SJYT01054919.1:0-79101 GCA_006410635.1 Cephalophus harveyi | reverse complement strand
GAAGGAGATCAGCCCTGGGATTTCTTTGGAAAGAATGATACTAAAGCTGAAACTCCAGTACTTTGGCCACCTCATGAGAAGAGTTGACTCATTGGAAAAGACTCTGATGCTGGGAGGGATTGGGGGCAGGAGGAGAAGGGGACGACCGAGGATGAGATGGCTGGATGGCATCACGGACTCGATGAACGTGAGTCTGAGTGAACTCCGAGAGATGGTGATAGACAGGGAGGCCTGGCGTGCTGCGATTCATGGGGTCGCAAAGAGTCGGACACGACTGAGCGACTAAACTGAACTGAGGGACTTTTAACTAAAAACTTCCTTAACTGGGTGAAGGAAATAGATGTTCAAGTCTAGGATCTGTCTCCTTTGGCCAGGGACACAAAAGCTGAATTAGACATTCACTCACTTATTTGGCGTATCGGGTCTTTGCTGAAGCACACGGTCTTTCCTAGTTGTGGCTTGAGTGCTTAGTTGCTCAGTGGCTTGTGGGATCTTAACTTCCTGACCAGGGATCAAACCTGTGTCCCCTGCACTGCAAGGCTTAACCACGGGGAAACCATGGAAGTCCTTGCTATCATTATTACTAATAAAAATCTAAGCTAAAGAGAGAGAAAAGAGAAATCTGAGGGTAGCACTTAAAGAGGAGAAGGAAATGGCAACCCACTCCAGTGTTCTTGCCTGGAGAATCCCGGGGACGGGGAAGCCTCGTGGGCTGCCCTCTATGGAGTCGCACAGAGTCGGACACGACTGAAGCGACTTAGCAGCAGCAGCAGCAGCACTTAAAGAGAAAGAAAGCAAATGGAGAAGCTTCATTCAATAAAGAGCAGTTGCAGTGAGAACAGTTGAGAAAATTATCTGGACGGACAGGAGATTCTAGTGAAAGAATGTGATCTCTGAGTCATCACCTTAAATTGTGGAGTCATTTCTGATGAGAACCAAGTTTCACGCAGTGGACCTCAAAGTCACTTTGCCTAAGAATCACGTGGGAAGACTGTTAAAATGCATGATCTCAGGACCTTTTCTCCAAAAATGTTATTGCACAGAGCTAGGCAGTTGGTTTTGGAATCTATTTTCATCAAGCCTCCTAGACCATCCTGGGGTAGCCAGTCCCCAGACCACACTTTGAGAAGTCTGGGCTAGACCACACCTCTGGCCAGTTGACCTGGGGCAGAAGAGCAGGTGACTGGAGATGAGAAGACCAAGGATGTGAGCTGACTCATTCGGATGGTTGCTGACCTCACTCAGGATAGAGACCAGACAGGGTGGAGAAAGGCGGGTGAGCCCAAGGGCAGAGTCATCGCTGGATGGGGGGTGCAGTGAGGGGTGGGGAGCAGAGGGTTCCTGGGGCCAGAGAGGAGCTGGGGTGAGGGCAGGGCTCACCTGATGGGCCGAGTCTTACAGGAGCAGGAGAGGTTCAAGAAGGTGAGCAAGCCAGGCTCTGGTGTCGGCCTTCAAAAGCGAGCTAGTCACTGAGGGAGCACATTAGGGAATATTCCTAACAAAACAGAATCAAAGGCTGCCATTGGGGAAGGCTGCCACTGGAGAAGGCTGCCATTGGGGAAGGCTGCTGGGAAAGTCACCTACCGGGAAGAAACTGGTTTTGCTTGAAGAGTAGGATATGGGCTTCCCTGAGGGCTCAGATGGTAAAGAATCTGACTGCAATGCAGGAAGCCCAGGGTTGATCCCTGGGTGGGGAAGATCCCCTGGAGAAGGGAATGGCAACCCACTCCAGTATTCTTGCCTAGAGAATCCCAGACAGAGGAGCTTAGTGGGCTACAGTCCATAGGGTTGCGAAGAGTCGGACGCGACTGAAGCGACTTAGTACACAGGCACATGAACATATAACTCAGCCATTTTGCTATATAGAAGAAATTAACACAACATTGTAAATCAACTATACTTCAGTAAAAAAAATATATATATTAGTCTAAAAGAGAGAGAGAACTACAGTGCGTGGAGTTGAATGAGTTTTAGGAGAAAGAATCAGCTGAAACAGAGAGGCTGACTATGTCAGAAGGGAAACGGATGCAACAATCCAGATGAACCAAGGACCTGGTGGAATTAAGAGAGCAGCTGGAGGAATTAGCTGTGAGTGGGAGGAGGGAAGCCTCTTCCTCTAAGACCAGTGGTGGGTGGGGCTCAATGCTCAGAAGTTTTTCAATGGAGGAACATCAAGTTCAGGCATTGATGCACCCCGACCTCTGTCTTGTCTGTGATTTAGGAAGGATGCCTGCATTCAGGGACTGAGAAAGAAGAGCTGTGGGGGTGGAATGGGACCATTTCTTCAGGACAACTGGAGAGTTTGGACATGCAGACAAGTTGCTGGATGACAATCTTACATTTTCAAAGAGCATCATCCCCAATTTAATTTTCTCTACTATTAATGTCATTAGGGCTGTCAGTGAATAAAACAGAACATAGACATCAGCTCAGGCAGTGGAAACTTGGGATAAAATTATGCTAAAGCATGGAGATATTTTTATTCACTTATCAACTAGCACAGGGGTTATTTTAGGGAGAAATCTTTGTTGGGAAAATTCTGTCTTGTCTGTGATTTAGGAAGGATGCCTGCATTCAGGGACTGAGAAAGAAGAGCTGTGGGGGTGGAATGGGACCATTTCTTCAGGACAACTGGAGAGTTTGGACATGCAGACAAGTTGCTGGATGACAATCTTACATTTTCAAAGAGCATCATCCCCAATTTAATTTTCTCTACTATTAATGTCATTAGGGCTGTCAGTGAATAAAACAGAACATAGACATCAGCTCAGGCAGTGGAAACTTGGGATAAAATTATGCTAAAGCATGGAGATATTTTTATTCACTTATCAACTAGCACAGGGGTTATTTTAGGGAGAAATCTTTGTTGGGAAAATTGATTTTTAAAATTCCCCTGGGATGTGGAGACCTGGCGTGTCCTCCACGTGGGTGGAACTGACCTACTGTGTACAAGGACAGGAGTCTTCCTTTGTTTCTTGTAAAGGGAGGAAGAAAATGAGGGGGCAAAAAGTGCAAAGAAGACAGCAAGCTAAGGAAAGGCTGCATTCTTTTTTCTGTGAAATTTCTAAACTTTTTAAATGGTTGGTTCGGGCAGGTTTTGTTTTGTTTTCAGGTATGCTCATGAAGGGCTGTGTTTCCAGGCTGGGCTGATGCACGCTGAATCGAGCCGGACTGTGAACCGAGGATCCCAGAGCCGCCTGGGGCTGGAAGGTTCTGGGACTGCTCTGCGGGCTCGCGTGAGCTTCTCTCGGAGGGCACATTCGCCAGCAAACACATGTACTTTTCTGGTCATCCTCTTACATTTATTAAAGTAATAGCAGAAAAGAGAAGTCATATGGGTAAAATAAAATGTAAACCAGATTTCATTTACCATGGCACATAACCATTTCGCTCATAGAAATTATTATTGGGACTCGACTCTATTGGCACGATGTCTCTATAACATTCAGCTCTGTGTTTTTTCATTCAAACCTATGTGGCTCTTTCTTTCAGGGACTGGCTGTACGCTGTCCAACAAGAGAATATTGGTTGTAATCGTTGAACATTCATGTACTGTACCAGGCATTCCTTTTAGCTGTGTGTCGCTTTGAGGCCACGTATGACAAAACAGTAAATATATTGGTAAGAATGGGAGAGTTACGATCATCATTCCAGGAACAATTTCATTCATTTGAGAAAAATAATGCTGTCCCATTGGTGCCATTTCCATAGACTCCGGGAGGTTTATCATGCAAATTTGCTGTAGTGTAATTTCATCCTCCTAACCAGTGGTCATGTATGGATGTGAGAGTTGGACTGTGAAGAAGGCTTGACATGACCAGGGCCACATTCAGTCATTCAGAATTTCTCAACCCAGGTATTCTGCAAATAGGAGTGTGCTGAGAAATCTGGATTCCCGCAGCCTTCAGGCATCAGGAAATACTATAACTCAGTTCTTCATGTTATACACAAACACACACACACAAGCAGAGAACAGCTGCTACTATGTACCAAAAATTACCATTTGTTACTGTGCTTTGATGGGCTTCCAGGTGGCTCAGTGGTAAAAAAAAAATTTTTTTAATCCTCCTGCCAGTGCAGGAATCATAGGAGGCGCAAGTTCAATCCCTGAGTCAGGAAGCTCCCCTGGAGGAAGAAATGGCAGCCCACTCCAGTGTTCTTGCCTGGAGAATCCCATGGACAGAGGAGCCTGGCGGGCTACAAGCCGGACACAACTGAGTGACTGAGCACGCATGCACACACACTGTGCTTTCACAGGAAAATGTGACAGGGGATTAGGGTCTGACTCTGAGTGTAGAAGTGTCCAATCAACTGCACTGCCTCTTCCAGAAAACCATGGGCTTTTTTTCTGATAAATGCATTTATCAGGAAGGGGCTTGGACTTTACCCACATGTCTTTTCTTCATTGCATGCCTTTCCTATTGATTTAGCTAGTTAGGTGTACAGTGTCCCAGTCACCTTCTGGGCCAAGATACTTCAGATCTCAGTGGTGACAAAGAATCAGTGGGCACTGGTGGGGAAAATACCAATGAATTTGTTTCCAAGTCCATTAGCATCTATTTAGTCAAAAAAGAGGCTCACTTATAATGTCTGACCTGGCTCTAACCCTTACAAGTCACGCACGGCAGATGGGGCCTACAGAATGCACGCCTATGTCCTTCCAAAATCCACATGTTGGAAACCTGATGTCCAGTGAGATGGTAGGAATAGGGCCTTTGGGAGAGAGTGGTAGGGGATGGAGTCTTTGGACAATGATTAGGTCATGAGGGCAGAGCCCTTTTCAAAGACGCCTAAGGAAGGTCCTCTGTCTCTTTCTCCACGTGAGGCTACAGACAAAAGGTGGACAGCTGGGACACGGGCCCTCGCCAGACGCTGAGTCTGCCAGCATCTTGATTTTGGACTTCTCAGCCTCCACAACTATGAGAAACGCGCTTCTGTTGACCATAAGCTCCCCAGTGCATGGTGCTGGGTAGCAGCCTGAAGTTAGTGAACACGCATTCCTCCGTGCCAGTGCCCCAGGCCCTCGCCGCTGTCTCTGCCACTTCCCTTATCCAGTGTGCTTCGCTCAGGCATGTGCGACTCTCTGCCACCCTACGGCCTGTAGCCCTCCAGGCTCCTCTGTCCACGGAATTTTCCAGGCAAGAACACTGGAGGGGGTTGCTATTTCCTCCTTCAGGGCATCTTCCTGACCCAGGGATCAAACCTCGTACATTGGCAGGTGGATTCCTTACCAGGAGTGCCACCTGGGGAGTGGCTCTCTTACCCATAGTGAGCCTATTTCCCTACACCCTTGAATCTGGGCTCTATTTGTGACTTGCTAAGACCTAAAGCTGAAACTCCAGTACTTTGGCCACCTCATGCGAAGGGTTGACTCATTGGAAAAGACTCTGATGCTGGGAGGGATTGGGGGCAGGAGGAGAAGGGGACGACAGAGGATGAGATGGCTGAATGGCATCACTGACTCTATGGACGTGAGTCTGAGTGAACTCCAGGAGTTGGTGATGGACAGGGAGGCCTGGCGTGCTGCGATCCATGGGGTTGCAAAGAGTTGGACACGACTGAGCGACCGAACTGAACTGAAGACCTATAGAATGTGACCCATGCGGTGCTGCCAAATTCCAGAGGCCAGGTCTTCAAAGGCCTCATCGTGTCCATCCCGAGTCTCCTGGACTGCTTCCCTAGGCCACCACGGCATGTAGAATTCCAGGACAGCGAATGACTTGCAAGAATGGTCCCAACTGTACCAGCTGAGAACAGAAAACAGATGGAACCAAGCGAAGGTGCCCAGGAGAGACCAGCTAACCCGCAGGACTGTGAGAAAGCATTGTCACCGCTCTAAGTCACCGTGTTTGCGGCAGGGTAGGGGGTGGGGAGGGGTGTTTGTTACACAGCGGTAGATAGCCGAGAACTCTTGGGAGATGCCCGGGTACGTGCAGACAGCCAGTTATTTTCTCAGTCATGCACTTGGAAGACAGAAACAAGTCAACGACATTTTGAGATTCTTTCTACCTCTCCTTGGGTTCTTAGATTTACTAACCTTTTCTGAGAGCCACTTTCAGAGGTGCAAATATTTTAATTTTGGCAACAGTTCACTTATGCATTCTTTTTCCAAATGAGAAAAAAATATAGATGACTTAGAATTGTGCTTGTTGGTAATGAAAAGCTATCGGGGAAATGCACACAATTTCTGAAGGCCAAGGAATGAATTCATCCCACTATCTTTTCTGTTTTCATGTTGCCTCGTCTCTTCTTGCAGGAGAAAGGGTGCAAATAATGATGATTCATTTTCCTTTAGATACATTTGAGCTCATTTTAGAATCATTTTACTTTGCATGTCTTTAATGCAGAAGAATATTTAAAAAATAATTTCCAAGAACAGAATAAGATAAAGCAAGTTTTTAGGGAAATCTTTTATTTCTAAGTGTATAGCTGAAGGCAGCCTTATTCCTGGGTTTTGTTAAGTTTCATAGGTTTAATTGCCTGGAGCAGGTCTTCTAAAGTTAAGTTTACTGAAATATGGGCCTCTGGGACCATATTTTCTGGAAACAAATGCTTTTCAAACATCTCATTTTATAATTTAGTTGTATCCGGGCTCTGCAGAATGTGAATATTTTAAGAATTAAGCCATTGATCTGAAAATAAACTGATATCAAATATACAATTCCTGCAAGTCCCCCAAATTAAGGTAATTTTTTGCACATTTAAATGTTACGACCATTCCTAACTTCCCCCAGCCCCACCTCATGAGCCTTTTAGCTCTTAAAATTGTCTGGAAACCAAACTGTACTTTAAAAATTATTTTTATGGAGGAAAAATGAAAACACATTTCACTTTTCTTTCTGTGAGATGGGGTACCTTCACGTGGCTCCTGTGGTCTGCCAGAGGCCAGGAATGGACTGGTCACACACCAAGTGCCAAGAGTCAGGCAACCTTTGTTTTCCAACCCAGAATTCCTCTTCAAAATGATCCAAACGCCTGCTCCAACGGCAGCTCCAGTTTAACTCTGCTCTCAACAGACCCTGCTGCACTTTCTTTTTCTTTAATCCCACGTGGGTTTCATTTTAACTCTTTCCGAGCAAGCCCAGACCTGTTTCTCTCATCAAGAACAGGGTGGGAGCAGGGGTGGCGGGTCCTTGTCAGAATAAATTACAATTTTTGGCAGGCATCTGTGTCTCTTACCCACTTAGGAACTAGAATATTGCCTTGTAAAGCAGTGCAGCCTTCTATTATGACTTAATTATGAGGCCAAAATAAGGACACCGTTTTATAGGCGCTTTTAAAGTATATACATAAGATTTCCATCTTGGAACGAATCAAAAGAGATTAAATTTTTCCTAGCCACCCGTGGGCTGGCTCTGATGGCAGCTGCTCAGCAGACTGGTCTGGGATGCCAATCTCGAGGTCCCACCTTACGCTTTCGTTGCGCACTTTCTCCTCCCATGAATGAAAGGTTCACGCAGCTCACGCCTGAGCCAGGAAATCGCAGTTCCCTTTCTTAAGACGCCACTGGATCTGAGTCCCTGGAGAGGGGTTCTTGATGATTAATCTCTGATGCTGGAGGAACTACACGGCTGCCCAGCCAGGCGAGGCCCTTCTCGAACTCCCTCCAAACCTTTCTCTCACGACACACAGGTAGGCTCTCTCTCACCTGCTCCCGGGGTCACCTGGAATCTCTGGCCCCTACCAGAGTATCCTCCCCTCACTGTGCTGTATTGCGCTGGAAAATGGAGGAGACTGTATAATCCCAAAGAAATGACATTTGGGCAAGAACAAGGGCTGCTTGACACGTGTCTGCCAGTCCAGGTGGAATCCTCCACTCCATCTTCGATCTCAGCAATGATTTCTTCAGGATCATCTTCTGGGAGAACTGGCTGATGCCAGCAGAACTCAAGTGGGAAGGATATGAACTGGAAAATGTATTTCATATTTTAAAACAGTAAATCTTGATTGGGCTGCCAATAGGTGTTGATTACATTTTTTTCCCCCTTAAAGACGTTTATTGAGGAGACAGAGCATCTAAGTGGCTTGGTGTGAATACAGGTTCCTGGATAAGGGCTGGATCAATGGAACGTGGGTGGGCTCCATTGCTAAGTTGTGTTTGACCCCTTGCAGCCCCATGGACTGTAGCCCGCCAGGCTCCTCTGTCCAAGGGGTTTCCCAGGCAAGAAGACTGGAGTGTGTTGCCATTTCCTCTTCCAGGAGATCTTCCTGAACCAGGGATCGAACCTGGGTCTCGAGCCTTGCAGGTGGATTCTTTACCGTCTAAGCCTCCGGGGCAGCCCTCCATACAATGAGCCTCTTTAATCAGCTGCTGCATCTCTCAGGCCCTGCCACCAGGAGGCCTAATCAGTCCAGACCAGATCCTGCCAGGACTTTACCCCAGCTGCCTTCCCGAGCCTAGGACACACCAAGAGCTAACTCGTGTATGGGCTCCAAACAAGATCATGTCTCATCATCTGCTGCAGAGAGCAATAGCAGGCTTTTTGCACTTACGTTTGCACTGGCTCTCAAGTTATTTGGAACTGGTGGGGAGGGGCAAGGTGAACTTAAAACTGACCCTCAGGTAAGAATTTTACATTTCATTTGTAATTAACCCTATTCTTTTATCAGAGTGCTGATATCAAAGTTTCTTGGCTATTTCTTACACACATCTTTCTACATATATGTGTACATTGTATGTATACGTGCAAACACGCAGCAAAATGTCTGGAGAACGCTCATCAGTTGGGGTTAGAACAGCAGTCAGAAAGACTAGCTTTTTGGGAAGTAGGCTCAGAAACTTGTAGTAACCTGTGATGGAAAAGAATCTAAAAATCTGAAAATCTTTGCTATATACCTGGAACTAACGCAACAGTGCAAAATTGTAAATCAGCCATATTTCAATAAAAATATTTTTTTAAAAGAGTATCCTGGAACCTCATGGTCAGAAACAAGGACCATATTGTTTTAAAGAACCCTGTCTAGAGCTTCAGACTGAAAGCCGGCTCTTCCAAATGGCCCATTGGCACACTGGCGAACACTGCAGCATTCCACTCCAGCGGGGGCCCTGGAGCGACAACTCACAGACCAAACGGACGTCAGAGCCAGGGGCAGCGGGCAGGGGTGGGGAGTGAGACGTTCATGGTTGTGGCATTTTGGTTTTACAAGATGAAAATTTCTGGGGATGGTGGTGATGGCTCCGCAAGGCGGTGGATATATCTGAGGCCGTAAAGGGTATGTGATGTGTATTCATTTTCATATAAATTCTTAAAATGAAAAAGGAAACAAAGAACTCTGCCTATTCCTGTTTGAGACCCACTCAGAATGCCCGAGAGCCTGGTTTTCTAAGGTAAGTTAGCCAGAACATGTTGTACTTGGCCCTCTACACCTTAGCGCCAAGCACGGACTCTGGCTGACAATGAGAAGCATCATCGTTGGTCGGGGGTGCCCGCTGAGAGGTTCTCCCGTGCCCCTGACTGGACTCGGTGCCCCCAGGCCGCGCCGGCTGGCCGCGTGGGGAATGGCAGAGCCAGACGCGGGCTCGGCTCCTCGACCTCCGCGCTCTGCACGCCGCCTCCTCAGCTGCAGCGCGTTTTCCTTCACCCAGCATTTATGCCATTTTTTGGAAACCAAAGTTAGGCTTGCCTTCTCTCTTCTGAAAAAAAACGTAATTCCATTTTTGTGTGTGTGTGCCAGAACCCAAGATCACTTAAAAATTCTCCCTTTTCAGCTCCCATTATTTACAGAGTAACGGCACTTTGCAATGAGTGACGTACAGAGCGGATGCTTCCACGTGGCGACCATATAAGACCCAAAGTCACCTGGCGCAAGAAGCAAAAGACTCCCGGCCACAGCGAGGAAAGCAAGGTTATATCTAATTTTGCATCTGTTTCTCCATCTCTCTCTAATGCTGGGCTATTTAACTTCTCTCCATCCCTTTTTGTAATCTTTACACTGTGGAGGTGGTTATCATAAAAAAGATACGATTTTCTGCTCACCTATCAATGCCATAGACTTCTGGCTGACAAATGGGATTGCACCAAAATGCCTAAAGCAAAAACTCTTCAACTATGGAAGAAATGGACAAAAGTGTAATATTAATAGAAAAGCTACCCCTCATGAAGTGGGAGCTGGTTAACTGCAGTGGGGACAGGGGTTGATTTCCGATGTTCTCCAGGATTCTTCCCATCAGGGGAGTCATCTCTCTGATTATGAGGTCAGTGTTGCTCAGACTGCATGCAACAAGCCCATGCACCTCGGCGTGTCCAGTGCCACGGAAAGTGCAAGGCAGAACTCCCAGACTCAGCTTGATTTAACACTCCTCTTAGACTACGCCATGCCCACAGCAGCAGCATCTGGGACTTCAGATGGTTTTACAGATTTGATTGTTGATGAGTAGAGTTCAAGGTTTTGAACCACTGAACGTATTTTTTTCTGATCTCTCCAGAGGTGTTGTTTGTATGCTTGACTTAGCCTAAATGCATCACGGGTGTTTTCTTTATTAGCTTTCTTTTAGTATCTATTTCCTTGCCATTTTCAGTGCTTTGGACTGCCTCCTACTTCCTGGCATCACTGAGCTTAAAGCTAGATTGAAAGTTATAGCAAAAGTTAAAACAGTTTGGAAATGTGGTTAAGCGGTGCTGTGTGACTGCTTTGAGCCGAAGTGCTAAAATTGTCAGTGAATCAGAAAGGAGAAGACAGAGCATTTGCCCAAAGCATAATTTCACCAACATGAATAATTTTCAGAGCTTAGAAGGCTGTTAAACCTTTTCTTTGTACATATTTCTAAGCTCCACTGAGATCTCACACTGAATTCACAGATGTTTATAATATCTTGATGAGTCAAGCAATGTTCAGTTTTAGCATCAAACTGGAAGGCCCCTCCACCTCAGATTTTTTTTAAATTTTATTATCTTTACTAACAGGTCTGGCAGGCAGCTTTAAGACCATAATGTGGAACAGGGTCAGACAGATGGTTGGACTAGTGGCTTATGACCTAAGTCTCAAGATTTAGGCATGTGCTAAATATAATTACCCAAAGAATATATTCACAATTTTTTATTTAAGCTTTTATTTGAACAGTGACTGAGTCACCGGTCTCCACCAGTGCCTGGCAATGTGGATCCCTGGACTCAAGTGGAAAAGTCTTAAACAGGCTCCACATTTGTGCTGCTAGTTTATTTTATAGTTTTTATTCTGTAAAATTTCTTATTTCATCTTTCATGGACTACTGCCACTGTTCTTAGACTCTAAAATCCTAGGGACAACCAGCAGATGATGCATTCAGGATTACTTCAATGTGGTCAGGAAACTCAAGGCTTTTCTTCAGTTCTGAGTCTCAGTACCTCCTTTGAAGATGAAGAGTCAGGACCAAGCCTTCCCCTTCCCCACCCGAGGATACAAAGAGACCCCAGCTCCCTTTGTAATTTGGGGGACCACTCTTTGGATGGTCCCCCACATCTCAGAGAGAAAAGAGAGGGACGGTCTTTTGCCTGTGCCATCCTGAGACATTCAGGTGGTTACCCTAGAAAAGATGCCAGAGTGTCTTCAACCAGAAAGGACAGAGGCTAGAAAACAGAAATTGTACAGTGACACCATATCCTTGCTTACAATGACAAGAGCTGTAATTAGTAGTTAATGTGATTTCCAAATGGGCATTTTCAGAATCCTTTTGTTTCTTGAAGTTTTGTGGGGACCATTGGAACACCTTACTTAGAAAACTTATATGCAGAGTACATCATGTGAAATGCTAGGCTGGATGAAGCACAAATTGGAATCAAGACTGGAGAAATACTAATGGCCTCAGATATGCAGTTGACACCACCCTAATGACAGAAAGTGAATAGGGACTAAAGAGCCTCTTGATGAACGCAAAAGAGGAGAGTGAAAAATCTGGCTCAAAATTCAGCATTTAAAAAACGAATCCATCACTTTGTCTATCACTTCACGGCAAATAGGTGGGGAAACAATGGAAACAGTGAAAGACTTTATTTTCTTGGGCTCCAAAACCATTGCAGATGGTGACTGCCGCCACGAAATTAAAAGACGCTTGCTCTTTGGAAGAAAAGCTATGATCAACCTAGACAGCATATTAAAAAGCAGAGACATTACTTTGCCGACAAAGGTTGTCTAGTCAAAGCTGTGGTTTTTCCAGTAGTCATGTATGGATGTGAGAGTTTGACAATAAAGAAAGCTGAGCACTGAAGAATTGATGCTTTTGAACTGTGATGTTGGAGAAGACTCTTAAGAGCCCCTTGGACAGCAAGGAGAACCAACCAGTGCATCCTAAAGGAGATCGGTCCTGAATATTCATTGGAAGGACTGATGCTGAAGCTGAAGCTCCAATACTTTGCACACCTGATGTGAAGAACTGATTCATTGGAAAAGGCCCTGATGCTGGGAAAGATGGAAGGCAGGAAAAGAAGGGGATGACAGAGGATGAGATAGTAGGATGGCATCGCCAACTCGATGGACATGAGTCTGAATAAACTCTGGGAGTTGGTGATGGACAGGGAAGCCTGGCTTGCTGCAGTCCGTGGGGTCGCAAAAAGTCGGACATGACTGAGCGCCTGAACTGAACTGATTGGAACAGAAGTTATACCTAGTATCCGTCTGACTATTTTTTTTAAAAAACCCATCTTTTAAAGCCCTTTACAGAACTTTAAAAAAGGAAAGAATACAACAAAGCACTTCCCTGGTGGCTCAGCGGTAGAGAATCAGCCTGCCAGTGCAGACAGGGGTTCGATCCCTGAACCGGGAAGATCCCCCGTGCCGAGGCAGAGCGAAGCCCGTGAGCCACAACTGCTGAGCCTGTGCTTCAGAGTCTGGAACAGCAACTACCGGGCCCACGCACCTCACCTGCTGAAGCCATGTTCCGTCACAAGAGAAGCCCCTGCAATGAGAAGCCCACGCGCCGCAACTAGAGAGTACCCCAAATAACAACGGAGACACCGCACTGCCAAATAAAAAGATAAATAATTTTTTTTAAAAAAGGACGAATACAACAAAAAGCTGGTGAGTGGTCTTGAAATCATGAAATCAAATCTTTATTTCAACTATGCTTGGCTTTCCTGGCATATTTAGGGCTGAGCAGGTTGAGGGAATTCAGTACAAATAACCGGGGCTGGAAGAGGATTTGAACCTCAACCAAACATTGGGGGAGAAGTGAAATTTTTTTTTTAATCAGATTCTGAACTCATTTCAGCAGCCCTGGCTCGATCTCTAAGGTTACACTTCCATGCTACAAAGAGAAACGTGCCAGAATTTTCTCATATAATTACAATCGAATCTGCAGCCTCCATTGGTCCCTATCGAGTTGCCATGGGTTATAGTTAAACATTTCATGCCATGAAGGGTCACTGTCAATTTTGCAGTCAGAAAACAGAAGAAAATACAAAAACACCACAATCCATTCCTTCCTTGCATAGCCTGTGATCTAAATACAGGCCCCAATAGCTTTTGTCCAAAATAATCAGGACAGAAATAGTCTGAGTCCAATTAGAGTTGCTCAGCAGATTTAATACACAATTAAAATATATTCTACATGTGTCTCCATTTTACTTGCTTTGTTTTATTAATTTTTTAAATAAATCAGTGGAAGAAAATTCTTGAGTAGTTTTTTTCTGTTGTTACAGGGAGGCCTGGAGTGCTGCAGTTCATGGAGCTGCAAAGAGTTGGACACAACTTTGTGACCGAACAATTTTTTTCTGAAGGCAGGATATAGGTCAGTTTAGGTAAAATCACGGCACAGGTTGGGGCTTCCCAGGTGGAAGTGAAGTGAAGTGAAAGTCACTCAGTTGTGTCCAACTCTTTGTGAATTCTCCAGGTCAGAATACTGGAGTGGGTAGCCTTTCTCGTCTCCAGGGGATCTTCCCAACACAGGGATCAAACCCAGTTCTTCCACATTGCAGGCGGATTCTTTACCAGCTGAGCCACCAGGGAAGCCCAAGAATACTGGAGTGGGTAGCCTATGCCTTCTCCAGAGGATCTTCCCAACCCAGGAATCGAACCAGGGTCTCCTGCATTGCAGGCAGATTCTTTACCAGCTGAGCCACCAGGGACGCCTCCCAGGTGGCACTGCTGCTGCTGCTGCTAGGTCGCTTCAGTTGTGTCTGACTCTGTGCGACCCCATAGACGGAAGCCCACCAGGCTCCTCTGTCCCTGGGACTCTCCAGCCAAGAATACTGGAGTGGGTTGCCATTTCCTTCTCCAATGCATGAAAGTGAAAAGTGAAAGTGAAGTCACTCAGTTGTGCCCGACTCTTAGCGACCCCATGGACTGCAGCCCACCAGGCTCGCCCATCCATGGGATTTTCCAGGCAAGAGTACTGGAGTGGGATGCTAGTGGTAAAGAACCCGCCTGCCAATGTAGGAGACATAAGAGACATGGGTAGATCCTTGGGTTGGGAAGATCCCCTGGAGAAGGGCATGGCAACCCACTCCAGTATTCTGGCCTGGAAAATTCCACGGACAGAGGAGCCTGGCGGGCTACAGTCCATGGCGTCACAAAGAGTCAGACATTACTGAGCAAATAACACGCACACACATACACACACACACACACACAATAATCTGAAAGGAAATCATTTAGAAATGCCATGTGATGACTAATAGCAATAAATGTACTTGGCCTTAACGTAACTTCTCAAATCCTCATTCTCCTATCATTTTATTTTAAATAAGAGCTAATAGAGTATTATTAGCTGCTTGTCCATATCAACAATGAACTGTTAAGTTACAAATTAGACCTGCTTAAGCCTCAACCTTTAAACTCACATAATCTGATTTCTGTGGTCAGTAAAGATGAATAATTCATCTTATATGCCTCAAATATAAAAAAATAGTTAACATATCACCTGCTCTTCTGATTATGCATTCTTCTAGGACTACCAGTAATTGTGATTTACTGGCAGAGAGCATATGTTTTGTTTTCGTGACATTTAGCAGGCACATGCCATTAATCAGCCTTTTGTTTTCCCCAAATCTGAAAATTAATTCCAAAAGAGTTTCATAGAAACTCTTAATGACTGAAAATCATGGTTCTGCTGCTACATAAGGTTCAGAATAATAAATACTATACTTAGGGTGATTAATTATTAAATCCAGCTAGGAATCATAGCCTTTCTAAGGCAAATAATAATAATCATTACACATAACACTGTGTAACATCTATGATGGGTACCAAAGTTGGCAGTGTGTTAATGCATGTCAGAATTGTAAAGGAGATTCTATACATCATAAGAAAATAATTCTGAGAATTTCTCGAAGAGAAGTAACTGCTGGTCGGTGAGCATTACATAAGCATGAAGCGTTTACAGCTAGAGAATCTGTGTATCCCGCATGATCTTTCTAGGACTCTGTATAGAAAGTCAGAAGAGCTAAATGGCTCTTCCAACGCGAAAATGGATTCCTACCCCCTTGTAGGTGGGTATGGAGGGATGGGATGAGATAACACAGAAATACAGACTTGGGGGGTTAGACGATGTTGAGCTTAAATTCTGGCTCAAAGTACACTACCTATGAGCTTTGTGATCCTGGGCCAGTTACTTTCTCTTAGTCTCCTTATTGACATAATGAGGGAAATACTCTCTATTTTAGGTTGACAACTAGGAAAAGCCTCATGGGAGGTGATATTTTTTGCCGAGACCTGCATGATATAAAAGGTTGGCATTTCTAAGAGGTACACAAAGTCTCAAGCTCATAAAGGAAAAATAAATAATTTCTTTATACACGCTGGGAAATCATAACCTGTTTTGCAAGGAAAATAACAGACCCAGAGATAAATTCTTTAATTCAGAGCTCACATAAACCAGTAAGAAAGAGAGCAATCAAATGAATTTTAAATGGGGTATAAAAAACCATTTAGGAGAAAATAACTATGGTCAGTGAGCAGAAGAAAAAAATGTCCAACTTCTCTCTTAATATCAAATATTAGGAATGAAAAATCTAGGAGATATGATTTTTCACTTTTCAGAAATTTAAAAACATAACAAACAAGTGCTGTCCAGGTCTAGAGGTGTGTGCTCAGCTGCTCAGTTGTACCCAACTCTGCAATCCCCTGGACTGTAGACCACCAGGCTCCTCTGCCCCTGAGATTTTTCAGGCAAGAATCCTGGAGCAGGTTGTCATCTCCTCCTCAAGAGGCTCGCCCCAACCCAGGGTTGGAACCCGCGTCTCCTGCATCTCCTGAATCGCAGGATTCCTTATCCCCGAGCCACCTGGGAAGCCCCTGTGACTACAGCAGGGGTCAGCAAATGACCAGCCCGGTGTAAATCTGGACTTCTGCCTATTTTTAAAATTAAGTTTCACTGGAACATGGTCTTCCCTGGTGGCTCAGACATGAAAGAATCCGCCTGCAATACAGGAGACACGGGTTCAATCACTG
The DNA here is from genome assembly GCA_006410635.1 of Cephalophus harveyi. NCBI lineage: Eukaryota > Metazoa > Chordata > Mammalia > Artiodactyla > Bovidae > Cephalophus > Cephalophus harveyi. Next base: position 62,739 of record SJYT01054919.1, on the reverse strand, counting down.
GGCGGGGAAGATCCCCTGGAGAAGGGCATGGTTACCCACTCCGGTATTCTTGCCTGGAGAATCCCATGGACAGAGGAGCGTGGCAGGCCACAGTCCATGAGGGTCACAAAAAGCTGGACACAACTGAAATGACCTAGCATGCACGCACGCATGGCTGTTTCTGCACTGTGAATGCAGAGGTCGCAACACAAACTGTATGAGCACACACGTAAAATACTCACTAGCTTGGCTCGCTACAGAAAAAAAAATTGCTAACTTCTCACATACAGGAAAGCTACTCAATTCTATATTATTAATTGATAAACAACTTCCTTACTGAATTTTCTCAATTTTTAAAAATGATTTTTCCCTTTCCTTGGGTTTTCTAGGTTAAAAAATCACATCACATGCAAGCAATGATACTATTGCCTCTTCTTTCCTTTTTTAACGTTTCTATTCTTTCTCTGCTCTAACTGCATTGGATTGAATTTTCAGAGAACTGCCAAATAATTCTGGTGGTAGCAGGCATCCTAGCTTTAATAGAGATTTCTTCTAATACTTCATTAAAAATTGTGACTTTGGATTTTAGCTTGAGATAGGTAAATATTTTTACCATGGCAAGAAAATATCAATCCATTCTTATTTTAAGAAGTTTTTATATCAATCGGGCTTGGCCACTCACCTTTATCAAGGCAACTTTCTATACTTATGATCTTAAAAATCTTAACCCATTCCTATAGCACACTGGGGCTTCCCTAGCAGTTCAGACAGTAAAGAATCTGCTTGCAATACCAGAGACCTGGGTTCCATTCCTGGGTTGGGGAGATCCCCTGGAGAAGGGCATGGCAACCCACTCCAGTATCCTCGCTTGGGAAATCCCATGGAGAAAGGAGCCTGTGGGCTGCAGTCCATGGGGTTGCAAAGAGTCACACATGACTGAAGTGACTGAGCATCATGCACGCACGCATGCAGAGCACCTTAATAAATGCCCTCATGTGGTCGCCCTGGAGACCACCCATCCACATCCTCGGGTCCGGCTGTAGGCAGCAACCTCTCCGTGGCCACCTCTGCCCAGTCATACACAGATCTGGTGACTGAACAGGGCAAGGCATCGGCTCCTTGAGATTTATAAGCCCCACCCCCAGCCTTCTCCTTCCTGCCTTTATTAGGGATGTTGATCCCTAATAACTATTTTACATCCCCAAGCCCCCTTTCTGCACAGGCAGCCAGAGACCCCAAGCTGCTCATCGCAGGGAGTTACTGAAGGGCTGCCTCTGAAGTCGTTGTCCCCCCACCTGCAGTCCACATCACGGTGTCTCTGGATTCTTCTCTGCTCTCCTGCACACTGTGCTCAGCCCCACACACCGCTTCCTGCTCTCCTACACCGCGTCGTGTCCTGCAGGCTCCCGCCTGAAGATCTTGCACTCACGGCCCCCTCTGTCGGCACCGCTTCTCGTCCAGCCATTCCCAGACTCCAGCCCTCAGCTCATTCAGGCCACGGCTCAGCTGCCTCCCCATCTTCTGACAGCTGGATGTCAGGTGGTTCACGCCCGCCCCTCCCCCCGCAAGCCGGCTCATCATTCATTTTCTTTCAGTTCAGTTTAGTTGCTCAGTCGTGTCCGACTCTTTGCAGCCCCATGGACCACAGCACACCAGGCCTCCCTGGCCATCACCAACTCCTGGAGTCCACCCAAACTCATGTCGATTGAGTCGGTGATGCCATCCAACCATCCCATCCTCTGTCGTCCCCTTCTCCTCCTGCCCTCAGTCTTTCCCAGCATCAGGGTCTTTTCCAATGAGTTAGCTCTTCGCATCAGGTGGCCAAAGTATTGGAGTTTCAGCTTCAACATTACCGCTTCATCCATTTCTTTCTTCAGAGCGGATCGCAAGCTGACATGAGTACTCTGACGGATTGACTGATTACTCCTCTCTCCAGCTTTTATGAAAGCAGGACTTTGCTATTTGATTCACTGAAACAGTCCCTGGAACAGAGTAAGTGCTCAATATGTAGTATCTGCGGAAGGCATAAGCAATTCCCTAAAAATAAAATTCTCTTGTACTACTGGGTCAATGACATCTGACACAGATTGCTATAAAAGCTGAATATAAAAGAGTGTTGCAAACAATCCTTTTTTGCTCTTGACATAGAATAGCATACTCATTTGGAGGTATTTTCTTCATTCATTTTACTGACTTTAATTTTCAGAGACCTAAAATTGGGGGTTTAAATTTTTCCACAATTATCCTTTTCCTGAGGAGCTAGTAAACTCCAAAGCCTTCAGATATGATTGTAAAGCTCAAGAATAGAAATAATTTCCTTGTCATATAAATAGCTATATTTTAAAATTAATTTCAATTAAATCAATAGAATATGGTTACATTCTTTCTGGAAGAAACGAAAGATCAATGATAAGCCCCAAGTGTGCTTTGACTTTTACTGCCAGGATCAGTCCCCTTTCTCCCACCCAGGCAATAAGCATCACGAGCAGTTTAGCACAGATTCATCGAGAGCTCTTCCCGGGCACTGCTTGCATATATAGTTGAGTGATATTTATTTATGTGTACTGGTTCATTTCATAAGTGTATTAACTCATTTGATCCTTACAGAAGCCATACCCAGGAGGCATTATTTATTAAATAGTAATAAAATATTCTATATCCTATGCTGCTACTGCTAAGTTGCTTCAGTCGTGTCTCCGTGCGACCCCATAGACTGCAGCCCACCAGGCTCCCCCATTCCTGGGATTCTCCAGGCAAGAACACTGGAGTGGGTTGCCATTTCCTTCTCCAAAGTGAAAAGTGAAAATGAAGTTGCTCAGTCATGTCCAACTCTTAGCGACCCCATGGACTGTAGCCCACCAGGTTCCTCCATCCATGGGATTTTCCAGGCAAGAGTATTGGAGTGGGGTGCCATTGCCTTCTCCATCTATATCCTATAGGAGTATTTTTAAATTAATTAACATATTTTTATTGGAGTATAGTTGCTTTCCAATATTGTGTTAGTTTCTGTTATATGACAAAGTGAATCAGCTATAAATATATATAACCCCCTCCCTGTCGAGCCTCCCGCCCCTCGAGGTCATCACAAAGCACCGAGCTCAGCTCCTTGTGCCCTGCAGCAGCTTGCCACGGGCTGTTTTAGACATGGTAGTACACACGTGGCAATCCCAATCTCCCAGTTCACTCCCAAAGCCCCCACCTCATGTTCACATGTCCCTTCTCCATGTCTCCCCTCTATTCCTGCCCTGAAAATAGGTTCATCTGCAACATTTTTCTAGATTATACCATTTGATGCAGGAATTCCACTGCTGAACATATACCCTTAGAAAATCATAATTCAAAAAGATACAGGCACCCCAACATTCACTGCAGCACTATTTACAATAGCCAGGACATGGAGGCACCTGCACATCCATCAACAGATGAACAGATAAAGAAGATGCGGTACATATATACAATGGACGATTACTCAGTCGTTAAAAGGAACAGAATTGGGTCATTTGAAGAGATGTGGATGGTCATGGGGTTATTTTAATGATTAGGAGTTCATGTGAGTGAGAACACTTAGCAGTGTGCTTGATACAGTGTAAACACTTCTCAAGTGTGAGGGGTGATTAGCGACCAGAGAAGCCCCTATTCTACATTACATATTTTCAATATGAAGGCACTCATCATTGCTGTTGTGGTACCCATATTCAACTCTTGAGATGAAAAGGGTTTTAAGACATCCTAAGGGATTGTCACACGCCACAGAAACTCTTCAGCTTCTAGCAGTTCTACTGTTAGTGGCTTATAGTTTTTATTTTAAAATATAATCATTTACTCTCACTATAGTTAGAAATAGCTTTGTGGTTTCAATGTAAATCATCCTCATTAAAACAGTAAAATGTTGCTAATATTTCATGAACCTTTATTACAGGATTATTTATTGGAAATAACTAAATATCTAACAATAAGGAAACTGGTAAATAAATTGTGATGTACCCATGTCATGAAATATCTTGTGACTATTCCAGGGATAGTTGCAATCATTTTTAATGATAAGGGAAAAGGCTGAACTACCATGTAGTTTAAAAAACAATCTGTAATGATTTTGTATTTAAAAGAAGAAACATGCTCCATTTATAGACAGCGATGAATGTAGAAGCCACAAATCTTGTTCTCTGGGGAAAAGAAATGATCAGAATACAAAAGTGTACATACAACAAGATTCAACTTTGTACAAAAAACGTTGTGGACTAAGAGAGAAAAAGAAATGACCCCACATGCAGCAGTGGTGATCACTTCCTGAAAAAAAAATGACAGATGATTTTAAATTTCTTTACCATCAGAAAAAATACTCTTTTAAAATATTTTCACTGGTTTCCTAGTGACCCCTAACTCAGCCGCACATAATATAATTTGAATCTCCTGAACTTTATGCTAGTGGGGCTCGTGGACTTCAGAAAAGGTGCTCAGTAAGGCAAATGCCAAGTTGCTGAATATAAATGATCACTTGGGTAAGAGGTCTCAGTTCAGTTCAGTTCAATCGCTCAGTCGTGTCCAACTCTTTGCGACCCCATGAATTGCAGCACACCAGGCCTCCCTGTCCATCACCATCTCCTGGAGTTCACTCAGACTCGCGCTCACCGAGTCCGTGATGCCATCCAGCCATCTCATCCTCGGTCGTCCCCTTCTCCTCCTGCCCCCAATCCCTCCCAGCATCAGAGTCTTTTCCAATGAGTCAGCTCTTCGCACGAGATGGCCAAAGTACTGGAGCTTCAGCTTTAGCATCATTCCTTCCAAAGAACACCCAGGGCTGATCTCCTTCAGAATGGACTGGTTGGATCTCCTTGCAGTCCAAGGGACTCTCAAGAGTCTTCTCCAACACCACAGTTCAAAAGCATCAGTTCTTCGGCGCTCAGCCTTCTTCACAGTCCAACTCTCACATCCATACATGACCACAGGAAAAACCATAGCCTTGACTAGACGGACCTTAGTTGGCAAAGTGATGTCTCTACTTTTGAATATACTTTCTAGGCTGGTCATAACTTTTCTTCCAAGGAGGGTATTTATACACTGTACAATTAGAAGCATTTAATAGTGACTATGTATCCAAAATTATTTTTTAAACCAGCCTCATAGCTAACGATATTTCATGTTTATACTCTGAATTTTCTTAAATAGAAGCCTGCTGCTTTATTCCAAGTAGCCTCTATAAATTAGACACCGTGATAGGCGGATGAGAACTAAAAAGGTAAGCAGGTGTGCCGCTCAGTTCTAAGCCTGCTCTCTCTTCTTTAAAGAGATATCACCCTCTTGCGAGCTGGCTCCTCAGGTAATTAGTCCGTGGAGGTTTCCTGTGACACGCCTTTCTCCTCCCAGCACTCCTTGGCTTTTTCCTTCTGCAAAAGGGTCCAGATCTCCCCACCCCTCTTCTTCAGAAGTGCTTATGGCTCAAGATGAAGCGAGAAATATAGTTAACAGAAAATACATATAACAGAAAGGAGTGTGCAAGGATGCATAAACACAGACTGTCTGTGGTCACTGAAAATACCAGTGAGAAATCTTGGTGTTTACTAAGTGTCCCTCCCTCCCAGAGGCTCCTGTGAAAGGACGCAATTCCCCTCTGCCCCACCTTCCCCCACCACAAGTCTTGGCTTAACCGGCTGTTTCTAGGCCGTCTGAGCATCTGTATCCCCTGAGGTTTATTATCCACCATGTAGAAAACAGTTGCCATGGGCTTGTGCGTGCTCAGTCGTGTCTGACTCTTGGCGACCCCATGGACTGTAGCCCACCAGGCTCCTCTGTCCCTGGGACTTTTTTCAGGCAAGGGTACTGGAGTGGATTGCCACAACAGTTAAGGGACCTTATGGGGGGGAAAAGAAGAAAAGGAAAGAGAGAAAGAAAACCCCCGATCCTCCTTTAGGGACGGTCAAGTTTTGTCAAAGCCTTTACCCACCTCTTCGCTTCTCCTCAAGATCACCAAGGAAAGAAAAGAATTCTTCTGAAAGTTGGGGCAAGTTTCAAAACCTGGCTAGGTCTCCCCCTAGTGACAAAGTCAATCCATTTCTTCCGAGATACATTGTTTTTGCTTTCAAATTTAGTTACTCCATAAATTGCCAGAGGAAAATATCTTCTGGGATGGGAAACCTAAATTCATTATAAAAGGGCTATGGAATGCATATGGACAGTATTAATGGGAATCCTGATTACATAGAAAATTGATATCACAATTTTAACTTTGGGGCATAAGTCATAACAAATCAAAAACATAGCTGAAAGGATCTCTGAATTACTGGCAGGCAGTTATGTGGATGAAGTCATAAATTCCATAATAGCAAAACTCTAAAATTAGTTCTCCCAATCCCACTGCTCTATTGTTACTCCTATCATATTTTTTTCTTTGCATCATTTACCTGTGACAGTTAAAGAAACTGAGGCTCAAAACAGTTGATGTGTTCGAGACAACGTAGCTGCGTGTGTGCTTAGGGTCGGACTCTTTGCATGTCTGACTCTTTGTGACCCCATGGGCTGTGGCCCGCCAGGCTCCTCTGTCCATGGGATTCCCCAGGCAAGAGTACTGGAGTGGGCTGCCTTTCCCTTCTCCAGGGGATCTTCCCGACCCAGGGACCGAACCCAGGTCTCCTGCACTCAGGCGGATTCCTCACCTCCTAGCCAGGGGGCAGCCCCAGAAAAAGGCAAGTCTGGGGCTTGGATTCCGCCTCCTTCCCAGTCTCTGGGCCCACACGGCAGGCTGCCAACCTGACACCCCCCTCCCTGCTCCCTGGCCCCCCGCCGGCACCGGCCTGGCTCCAGCTCGGAAGCTGGGCCCAGCTTTCACGTTTCTGTGCGTTTTTCTATTCTGATAATTCCTGTTCATCCTTTAAGCTCGTCTCCATCTCTGCTTCTTGGAGCCCATGTTCCCTCAGCCCTTAGGCTCTCCTTCTGCAGAGCGCCGGACTACCGGAGAGCTCCCGTCTCGCTTCCCATCAAGTCAAAAGGCACCTTGCGGGCCGTCGCCTGCCTCCACCCCGCCCCCACCCCTCAACTTAAGCTCTGCACAGAGAAGGACCGTGCACAGAACAGGCGATCGTAGATGTTGGCTGAATGAAAGAATGAGCGAGTGAGTGAATCAGAAAACCTCACTCAGACAAGCTGTTGCCTCTGTCTAGCCTGAAACTCTGACCCTTGTTGCTGACTCGGATCTGATGCCTCTGACACTGATTTCTGACGACAGCCTTGCTCGAGCATTAACATTTTTGGACCTGGGTTGTATCCTGGGTATTATACCTGTAGGTCTTCCCTCTTAGCTGGAAGATAACAAACTCTTGCCCAGATTATAGTCAGCGCCATTAATGGCGGAAAAAGGATTAGAGGGGCCCAAGTCTCTGGGGGTGCTCCCTAGATTCAACTCTCCCAAAGAAATGTAAGAAAACGCATTTACTTTGTAACCCACCTCCTGAGAAATCTATCTGTTCTACAGACCCAGAGAAATGCAACTGGAGGGAAGAGAGCCACACTTGAAATCTTTCAAGTGTGACTCTTTTTTTAAAAAATTTTTGCCCACCCTTGCAAGTGTGGCTCTCTCTCTCTCTCTTTTTTTTTTTAATTTTTGCCCACCCTTGCAATATGTAGGATCTTAGTTTCCCAACCAGGGATCAAACCTGTATCTCCTGCATTGGAAGTGTGGCGCTCTCTCTCTCTTTTTTTAAAATTTTTGCCCACCCTTGCAGTATGTAGGATCTTAGTTTCCCAACCAGGGATCAAACCTGTATCTCCTGCATTGGGAGTACAGAGTCTTAACCACTAGACCACCAGAGAAGTCCTCTCAAGTGTGGCTTTCTTAACACCTGGTGAGTTACTCGAACTTCAGCCAGATAAAATTTTCTACTAAGAAGTAATATTCAATTTGTTTCCTTATTTGGAGGAAAGGAGCACAAGGTGAGTCTCATCTTTCCTCCAACTTTATTTTAAAACAATTTTATAAATATTTAAAAGCTATGAAAACACTAGTATTTATTAAATATAACAAAGGTGGTTACTGTGGATTCTATTAATATTAGCACATGCGTCATTGGAAAATATACCCTGTATTTAACTGATGGAAAATACCTTGCAAATCAAAGCTTACCTTATGCATTTTACTAACTACTTCATAGCCATAGGCTGCGATTTGCAAAGATGCTTAGAATACGAGGCTTTATTAGTTCAGTGACCCAGAAAGAGTATATATGGATAAAGCATAGACAAGAGAACATTTGTGATGGTGATTAATTATACAGCGTGGCATCGCAGAGCCTGTGAATGAAAAGCTGAATAACATATCCTATTATTAACATTCCTCTGTAAAGTGAGGGGTGTGGAGAACGCAGAACAATGGTGTGTGGGGAAGTTGGGTCAGACCAGTGATAAATCAGTTGTGGAGAAATAGGGAAGGCATTACCATAAGCATTAAGCAGCCATTCTCACACGATGAATACAGAATAACAATACCGTCTTTGTAATTATAATGATGTTCCTTATAAATTATAGATCAATTCAGAAAAACAGCACTTTTATATTTTAAAATAAATGTGGACGGTAGACCCACAGGGTTTTTTCAGATTACAAGAATAATGGAAATGGTCCATAGTAAGCGTCAATGAAATCTTAAATCCTAAAACAGAGCTCTATTTACATTAATTCAAGGTAGAAATTATTCCTACCTGTTCCTAACGACAAAGAATCCTTGTGTTCAATTTCCTTTCCCTGCACATGGTAACTCACTTGCTCCTTCATCTCTGAACATCAGCTCGGGAGCGCTGCCAGTGACGCTGTATGGAGAATAAAACATCCAGGACTTGGAGAAGCACCTCCGATTTATTGGGAGGGAACTGGACAAGCTGGGTGATGCTTTTGCCTGTAGTCTTGCCGTTTTCAGGTTTTTATCTCTCCTCCTAGATTCTGGGTGCTTAGTCGCTCAGTTGTGTCCGACTCTTGGCAACCCTATGGACTGTAGCCCACCCAGGCTCTCTGTCCCTGGGGGTTCTCCAGGCAAGAATACTGGAGTGTGTTTTCATACCCTCCTCCAGAGCATCTTCCCAACCCAGGGATCGAATCCAGGTCTCCTGCATTGCAGGTGGATTCTTTACCACTCTGCTGCTGCTGCTGCTAAGTCACTTCAGTCATGTCCGACTCTGTGTGATCCCATAGACGGCAGCCCACCAGGGTCCGCTGTCCCTGGGATTCTCCAGGCAAGAACAGTGGAGTGGGTTGCCATTTCCTTCTCCAATGCATGAAAGTGAAAAGTGAAACTAGAGTTGCTCAGTTGTGTTCAACTCTTAGCGACCCCATGGACTGTAGCCCACCAGGCTCCTCCGTCCATGAAATTTTCCAGGCAAGAGTACTGGAGTGGGGTGCCATTGCCCTCTCCGCTTTACCACTCTCAGTTCAGTTCAGTTCAGTTCAGTTCAGGTGCTCAGTCGTGTCTGACTCTTTGCAACCCCATGAATTGCAGCACCCCAGGCCTCCCTGTCCATCACCAACTCCCGGAGCTCACTCAGACTCACGTCCATCGAGTCCATGATGCTATCCAGCCATCTCATCCTCTGTCGTCCCCTTCTCCTCCTGCCCCCAGTCCCTCCCAGCATCAGAGTCTTTTCCAATGAGTCAACTCTTCGCATGAGGTGGCCAAAGTACTGGAGTTTCAGCTTTAGCATCATTCCTTCCAAAGAAATCCCAGGGCTGATCTCCTTCAGAATGGACTGGTTGGATCTCCTTGCAGTCCAAGGGACTCTCAAGAGTCTTCTCCAACACCACAGTTCAAAAGCATCAATTCTTCAGTGCTCAGCCTTCTTCACAGTCCAACTCTCACATCCATACATGACCACAGGAAAAACCATAGCCTTGACTAGACGGACCAAAACTGGATCTTATCTGTATTTGTATTTCCTATAATTCTGCTGACAATATGTATATGGTAAACATTTGGGAATTGAATGATTGCTTTTAGAGGCAGACTGGTCTGTTATACAGAACAAAAAAGAGTTGGAAGAATCTTGGAAAAAAGCAAATCCAGTCTCCGGGATGAATATCAGTGCCCTCTCTGCAGTTCTAAAAACATACAGCTTCCTGAGCACAAGAGAGACCTATGACCACCCCTCTCTGCAGAAAGGCTCCCTGCCTTGAAAGTGGCTCCCAGAAGGTTTCAACTGCAGAAGAGAGCAAGAGCCATTGGTTGGGTACCTGATCTCTCTTTACCTAGCCTGGTGTGCCATACGTTTGTGCAGCAAATAACACCTCATTGCTTAAAGTGTATACCTATCATTCATATGTATGTTATATGTATGTTAACATATACTGTTGTTCAGTCACTCAGTCATGTCTGACTCTTGGCAATCCCATGGACTGTGGACAGCAGGCTTCCCTGTCCTTCACTATCTCCCAGAGTTTGTTCATACTCATGTCCATTGACTCGGAGGTGCCATCGAACCATCTCATTCTATATACATATGTATTTTTTACATTAATATCTCATCTAAGCAAACTATATGAACAAATTTTATTCAGCAAATGTAATTTCAATAAATTGTTCCATTCATAGGAAACCGACCTGGCAGCTCTCCTCAGATCAGATTTGCTTTCTCCAAAGCAGGACCCTCGCCAGGAGGCGTCCTCTTGAAGGTTCTGCCCGCTCACACCCAGACCTGAAATGAAGGGAACGACAAATGAATGGCACCTAATAGGTGCAGAAGAGCCAGTGCCTCAGGCTTGGACTCTAGGACACACCCAAGCAAAGAGCAGAATTTTCTTCTACTCCAAGCCACCTCTAATTTGTTCACAAATAGGAAAAGGGAAGGAAAAGAGTTCCCTTCAAAACAAAGCTTGAAAATTCAAATTTTTTCAGGTTACAATGACTACAGAAAAGCTTGCCAGCTTACGGACTTTGTGTTTCCAAGGCAGAATAGCATAGCCACAACTTCCAGAGCTGAACACTGCCAAGAATTCTTTTTTTCGGTCCTGCAGAATCATGCCACAATAAAGACGTCAGATGTAGCTCACCTGCCATGAGTGCTGGGGAAGCTCAGGTGGTAACAGACTTATTTTCTTCAAGGGCTTGGGACAAGGCTGTCATGTATGGTTGTTCTACTTTCACACTGCACAAGGGCACTTATCTAACGTGAACTAGTTACATCATAGCCTCCTTATTTCTTTCTTTTTTTTTTTTTTTACTTAATTTTACTTTACAATAGCCTCCTTATTTCTATGATTATAGTTTTGTTGACTCTAAGGTGGACAGTGGACAATTTCTGTATTTATGATGACAATTCTTTGGCAGATGGCAGTGAAGTATCTTGTTCCAATATGGGTAAATGCATGCCATTTTACTTTGACTTATAAAGCTGGAATTAATAATCAAAAAACTAGTTGATCTAACAACATCTAAAATTCCCTGTGCTTCTAAACAAAGTGCACCTCTTTGATTTTTAGGCTGATCTATTGGTTGGCAAACATCTCAATTTAAAAAAAAAATCTCTTGTTGAAGTATGAGTATGCTGGGTGGGTGAATTGAATTTTTCAGTTGCAGTTTATATCATCCGTCTGTTGTTTACAATGTTAGAATAGTATTTATGAGCTCTCAATTTACATATCCACTTAAACCTGTCATTATACTCCAAACCATATAATAATAATAGTCACCAATAACTCACAAAGTATTATTTGGATATAAACTGATCATATTACATAATAATCTAATAATTATAGAAGTTGCTATTTGTTATTACAGAAAAGCCACTCATATAAAATTTAACTGCTTGTATGTAATTATCTTAAAATACTACAAATTTTTAAATAAAATAATAATCATTACATTATTTTTCTCCACATACCAGAAAAACTATGTCTTTTGAATTTAAGATCAGAAAACAGAACATGAAAAGCCATCAGAGAAGTAAAATTTTGAAATATTTGGAATATTGAATACTTATGGCAAAAATACTAGATGCAAATCTACAATAAAAGAAAAAGTCTTTGTAATTACTACTTTGAACAAAATGTAGCATAGATATATGCTGTCTACAGAAAGAAGATAGGAATTTCACTTCTGCGTCCATGTCAAGCAAAACCTATGAATTAAAACAAAACAAATTTTTAAAGCAAAAAACTTATTAAACAAAATGTATTTTCTGCTAACTAGGTATAGGCCATACAATTTGGCTGTTATATAATACTAAAATTATCAACTTCAAATAAAAAATTGAACCTTTATAAAATGATGCTACAAGTAGAATATTTGGGAGAACTACACACAAAAAATATCAAAGTGATTATAAATAACCCTATCTTCTAATTACTTTCAGTTCAGTCACTTAATCATGTCCAACTCTTTGCGACCCCATGGAATGCAGCATGCCAGGCTTCCCTGTCCATCACCAACTCCCAGTGTTTACTCAAACTTATATCCATTGAGTCGGTGATGCCATCCAACCATCTCATCCTCTGGCATCCCCTTCTCCTCCCACCTTCAATCTTTCCCAGCAACAGGGTCTTTTCAAATCAGTCAGTTCTTCACATCAGGTGGCCGAAGTATTAGTTTCAGCTTCAGCATCAGTGCTTCCAATGAATATTCAGGACTGATTTCCTATAGGATGGACTGGTTGGGTCTTCTTGCAGTCCAAGGGACTCTCAAGAATCTTCTCCAACCAAAGTTCAAAAGCATCAATTCTTCAGTGCTCAGCTTTCTTTATAGTGCAACTCTCACATCCATACATGACTCCTGGAAAAACCATAGCCTTGACTAAACAGACCTTTGTTGGTAAAGTAATGTCTCTGCTTTTTAATATGCCATCTAGGTTGGTCATAGCTTTCCTTCCAAGGAATAAGCATCTTTTAATTTCATGGCCGCAGTCACCATCTGCACCTAATTAGTTTATCTCAAAAGATTCTGTATTACATTTATGCTTTAAAAAATTCTTTGGGACAACAAAAAAATTATTTGAAGAACAAGAATGGGTGCAGTGGTGGAGGATTCTGAAGTGGTGTCTGATCTAAACAATAGGTAATTATTCGTGCTGCATGCGGTTAATGAGGGGAACTTCACACTGTTCAACTCATAATACACACGATTCCATTTTGGGGAAGACAAGGTGTTCAGAGAACCACCCAGGAGACTATATAAGGCTAATAACGGGAATGGTCTTTATCTGGCAGAAACCAAAGCAATGACTGAGGGTTTCCCAGGTGGCTCAGTGGTTTAAAAAAAAAAAATCCTCCTGCCAATACAAGAGACATGGGTTCGATCCCTGGGTCAGGAAGATCCCCTGGAAAAGGAAACGGCAACCCACTCCAATATTCTTCCCTGGGAAATCCCATGGACAAAGGAGCCTGGTGTGCTACAGTGCATGGGGTTGCAAAGAGTCAGACATGACTTAGCGACTAAACAATAACAACAATAGCAATGACTGATAATAATATAGTAGAATATTTACACAGAATACAAATATGAACACTGAGCAATATACCTCCTGCGAAGTAAAGTATAAAACCAAATTATTAAAATTATAGTAGATGCAGTGACCACAATTATTTTGTGGGACACAAAGTAATTTGAATTATTTCTCAATTCTTACAGCTTCAATGTTCATGGAAGCCATGTAGACTTTAAAAAATTATTGCTAGATTTTTGCAGATGTTCAAGATACAAATATTTAGTCCCATATACATATGGATCCAAAAGAATTATATACATTTTCAGAAGAATACTTTTGAAAATTTCATCTAGATAAAATTATTTTGAGAAGCCAAGCATGCACACGAGTGTCACAACTATGCATAGATAATATAATGGAGTGTAAAAGCAGGTCCTCAGAAAAGAATATTTAGGCATTCTTTGTTACTTGTGAGTGTGCATTATGTAAGTCTGATAAAGAAAACCTCAGGTAACTTCTTTGTTGATACCACCACATTTTATATTATCCAAGATTTATCCAACTATTTTTCAGCTTCAGTGAAACGTTAAAGGGCAAACACAACTTGAAATGTTTATCGACAATGCTACGAGATAATCAAGCTGACGCTACTGTGACACCAAAAACACAGCTGGAGGTGAGACACTCTACTTTTAGAAACTATGATGTTATCAGTGAAGGTATCTGTTCTAGAAAACAAGTTAAAGTTGCACTTTCAAGATTTCCTTTCTAAGTTTATTGCTCAGAATTAACCAGGCATCATGCAAGCATCAAATTCAAGACATCTGATTTTCCTGAAGTCATCAAGGTATTAATACATTTGTGAAGAAAAGTCAGACAATGATGCTTATAAAAAACTGATGATAAACAGATTTTAGCCTCTTGACACTGATACCAACTTATCCAATCTGAATATGAGAGGAAGAGAGTAAAAAGACCATTTTTGACTGTGAACTCCTTGATCAAGTGGGTCTATATTTCAAAATTAAGTCTCAAAATCAATTTTCTTCTATGTTGGATATAGAAATATCACCATCATAAAAAAGATATGTCATACTGAAGAAAATCATGGCTTGAACCATTGTAACTACACAAACATTTTCCCTTAAAATCAATTAGTGGCTCAGTACAGCCTTGACATTGAAAAAAGGACCTTAAATTGTTTACCAACTTCAGATGCCACTGGAGAATATTGCTTTTTAAGGTTAAGAAATATTAAAAACTATCTCAATGCCTACAACATCTTAAGAAAAAACAGATATTGGAGCAAACAGCATAAGAATTTGATTTTCCAAAGAGCAAAATGTATAAAGGTTTTAAAATTTTCATATTATAGTAACTTTGGGTTCCTATTTGTTGTGATTAAATATTCTAAATTTTTCTTATTTTATGCTCAATAATTTCATTTCATTTACTTGAACAGAATAGTACATCTGTTCTAGTTCCTCTTATAGAGAAACAATGTACCCACCTTAAAAAGCTTTTCTAAGAGAAAGTGTGTGTACGTGCTAAGTTGCTTCAGTCCTGTCTGAAGGACTGAAGGGGTCTTTGCGACCCCCTGGATGTAGCCCACCAGGCTCCTCTGTCCATGGGATTCCCCAGGCAAGAATACTGGAGTAGGTTGCCAGGCCCTCCTCCAGGGGGTCTTCCCGACCCAGGGATCGAAACTGCGTCTCTTGCAACTCTTGCATTGCAGGCTGATCCTTTTACTGCTGAGTCACCAGAGAAGACCAAGAGAAAGTGTACTTCATTCAAATTTATACAAAATCGCCTTAAGAATCAGTGGCCGCCCTGGAGTTGGGAAGATGGGTGCATGCAGGTTCAAGATCACACCTTCTCGTTACATACTCCCCATCGGCAAGCAGGACAGTCCTCTCTGTATTTTAGCGAAACACCCAGAAGAGCTCTCCTTTTTCCAACCCGGCTCACATGCTCCTCTCTGAACCACTGGCCAGTGGGGTGAGATATTTGCTTTCCCAGATCCAACCCACAAGTCCAGTCTCGGGGCAGGATTGGGGCGCGGGGGTCCAAGTGAAACAGTGACAGTCCTCGTCGAGCTACAGGGCTGGGGGAGCGGGAGCTGAAGGTGCTGACCCCGAGAGGGAGAAGGAAAATCACTCGGCCACCGAAATCTCAACCACCCCCATCCGCCGCCACCGCTTACCATTTCCTGATTGAAGTCTGGCCCGAAAAATCACTAACACAGGCTGAGAACAGCCAGCAATAAACGCTTTGTCAGCCCTCCTCCGGAGAAATGGCCAGAGCGGTACAGATCAGCATGAGACGGGCGGCAGGGAAGAATGCAGAATGAAATCTTAAGTGCAGAAAGCCTCCAATTAACCAGGGAGAGGGACAATTCTCACAACTATTGGTTGGCCAACAAGTTCATTCAGGTTTTTCCATAAGATGTTAATGGAAAACCCAAATCAACTTTTTGGCCAATTCAATATATCAGGCGAATTGCTTTGCCTGATTCACTTAAAAAGACAGAAAATTTACCCTAGAGTCCCATTGTCTTTTGCCTGCATATTGTTTAAAGTTTGTAGCATACCACTTAATCAGTGAACATCTTATCACCCATCTCATATGTGGTTTCAGTCATTTTTAATGAAAACTCTTTGCCATATTGATAAAGTCCTAGAAACCGTTTCACTTTTTGAGTAGATACACCTGAACTTGGCAGATTCCACCAGGCATTACAGTCAGATTATGGTGTCCTAGCAAGGTAGTCAGAGCTCTTACAGAACAGTTCCTAAATAGCGTTCCTTCTTTCCTGGGTGTTCCGTATTCCTCAGGGAGAACTAGCGTTCCATGTTCTGTTGCTGTTCTGTCCCCAGCTCCCATTCAACAGCTGATAGAAGTTCTATCCTTGAAAATATTCTTTTGAATCTAGATTTTCAATTATATAGCAGGTTCAGAGAGAGAGGAAGAAAAGAAAATGAACTATGATGAAGCTGTCAGTCCTGGTTTTACCGTTAACTTATGAAATCTCATTGACGACACCACCTTTTCTGTGCCTTTGGGGTTTATCCAAGTTTTCAAAAAGACTAGTAGTATGATTCAGCAAATGTTTCTAAACTGCCCTGTATCAAATATGTAACATTCAAAATGCACTTTCTCTGCTAATAACTGGAATAATAAGCTTGGGCGAATTTCTTCTTTGGGTCTCAGTGGAACCATAAAAAATGGACTTTAAGTAGATAATCTCTAGGACTCGCTGATCCTTACAAAGCATAGTATTTTAGGGGTCAAAAGAAACAGACAATGGAAGTGTAAATTATTTGAAAAGCAGAAAATCCTTCGGAACTCCACTTCAGGGGTGATACCAGAACACTGGAGGAGCTTATATACCATCATTTTGGGCTGTCTGTTTCTTCCCAACCCGGGGATCGAACCCTGGTCTCTTGTATTGCAGGCAGATTCTTTACCGTCTGATGCACTAGGGAAGCCCTTTTAATAAGCATATCTTATCAAGAGCCCATTGACATTGAGACCGAATAGGGGCTGCCCAGTTGGAAGTGGTCCAAAGAAAGATCAGTCAAGCTAAAATCGGAGCTTTGAGATAATCAGGATTAAGATAGACTACACGAATCCCTTGACGTCTGCAGGGTGTTGGTTCTAGGAACGCAAACAGACACCATAGTTTACGGACACCCAAGTCCCTTATTTGCAAAACAGATGTAGAGAACAAAGTTAAAGTTACCAGGAGGTCTGGGGGGCTGGGATGAATGGGAGGTTGGGACTGACAAGTATACACCCCTAAGTATAAAGCAAGTAACTAATGAGAACCTGCGCGACTGAACTGAACTGAACGAGAACCTGCGCTACAGCGCAGCGCAGAATGCAGCTCCCCTCGGCGCTCTGCGGTGGCCTAAACGGGAAGGAAATCCACCAAAGAGGGGATATGTGTATACATGTAGCTGATTCATCTGCTGTACAGCAGAAACTAATACAAGATTGTAAAGCAACTGTACGCCAGTAAACATTAATGAAATTGATTAGTTACTTTTTTAAGTGGCTGAGAACAATGAATACACTTGACTTTCATTATCCACAAGTTTCACATCCATGGATTCAACCGATCACAGGTTGAAATGTCAAAATTTCCATTGGTTGACTCTTCAGATGTGAAAGCTGAGGGTGTGGTAGCTGACTCTATCTTGTTACCATTATTAGTATGCAGTTGCCCAAGAGAGGAGGACCTGCCATGATAAGACTGCCCCCTTATAAGGCCATGAACCACTCTGAACTAGTTCAAGCTAGTAGCTCAGTGTTAGTTGCTCTGTCGTGTCCAACTCTTTGCGACCCCAGGGACTGTAGCCCATCAGGCTCCTCTGTCCATGGGATTCTCCAGCCAAGAATACTGGAGTGGGTTGCCACTTCCTTCTCCAAGTAGCTTATAATCAGGCCACTTTATTTCTTTCTCAAATTCAGAGTTTGGTTTGAAAACACTTTGAAAGAATGAGCCAAGGTTACTGACACTGAAAATAAAACATAAAAAACAATTTTTACACTTGTACGTATCCTCAGAACTCTAGAGGGAAGTTATCATTCATGGAAAGCATCTTCTTTCTGACAGGTTATAATGATAGCTAATGAGACTGACATTTACACTGTTCAACAAAAAGAGTATTTTTCTAAATATGATGTATAATTAACACAACTTGCACACAAATCACACACACACAAAGCATCACATTATCAAGACTTAGGGATGAATAATGTCTCTAAATGATTCTGTTCAATGCGCCTTGAGTCCTGTGAGTAATTTTAAGGCTGTTTTAAGGTTTCTTCTTTAGTTTTCTAAGAAAAGATAAATCAGATCACATTGATGAAAATTATCAGGTCTTTCATCTTGGAAGGAAGGAAGGAAGGAAGAAAAAGAAGGCAGGAAGAAGGCATGTGGATAAAAGAAAGGATCTCATGAGATTTTGAATAAAAGCCATTAAGAAATGTATGCTACATCCTTGTAGAGTATAAATAACACCTCGGGGATGTTTGGGTCCTTTTCAGTTTTCTTTGTAGAAGTTGTATTTTTTGTCATTGCGTGGTGTTCCCTTTACTTCTACAAGAGTAACATTTATTTGTTTGTTTTACAAATATGGTTGGATCCTTTTTATGTTAGCAGCAGAGAGAAGTAACACCAGGGTAATCATGGACTTCTATATACAGCGAAGGTTAAGCCGCTCACAAGTCCATGTGGAATCATAAACCCCAGTGTGGCTGTACATGTAAATACAGTAAAACGGTTCATTCTTTGTTTTGCTTTGAACTTTATTATTTTATAACTTTAGCAGAGTTTTTAGCAAAGACTTTAAAACAGACACTGATGCAGGGGAATAATAACATGCTGAGAAAATAAAAAAGAACCACGATTTACATTGTTGAACACGTTAGGGAAGGTTCTAGTCATAACTGTTTGGGGAGAGGTTCTGTATACTTTTTCCTTCCCGCCTCACTGAGCTCCCAGGCTCCTCCTATCAGGGGTCGCCTTTCCTTCAGCACAGCCTTTCCTGCAGATTATCAACCCCAAACCCATCACAATTCTCCTTCCTGCCTCTCATGTTCTCAGAACATTTGGATCAGCATAGCCCACATTTCAAGTTAATGTGTGTTTGTTAGAACAGAGCGGGCAAAGAGGGCCTGTTTCTCTTTCCCCAACATTTTTTCTGTTTTCCTTTCGGTCTGTCTTGAAGCTCATCAGATTTCAAAATAAAATTATATCCTGAAAATGTCCCTGTAGTGTCATCCGTGTTCAAGAACCAGGACTCAGATCGAGGGCTCCATCAGCTGATCCATCTACCTCCGGATGTTGAAGAGGTCAAGCCCACTGAGTCAGGTCAGGTTTGGGCATCACTCCTCACACCTGGGACGCTCATGCTTGTGTCTGTATCATTCGCTTGTCCAGTCACATCAATCTTTGCTCAATGCATAATCGGCCAAACGTATACCTATAAACATGTTCACACACAATGCTGAAGTGTAACTCTCAGTTAACATCTCCTTAATGGAGCCTCTCCATCTTTGGCTGCAAAGAATATAATCAATCTGATTTCGGTGTTGACCATCTGGTGATGTCCATGTGTAGAGTCTTCTCTTGTGTTGTTGGAAGAGGGTGTTTGCTATGACCAGTGTGTTCTCTTGGCAAAACTCTATTAGTCTTTCTCCTGCTTCATTCTGTACTCCAAGGCCAAATTTACCTGTTACTCCAGGTATTTCTTGACTTCCCACTTTTGCATTCCAGTCCCCTATAATGAAAAGGATATCTTTTTTTGGCTGTTAGTTCTAGAAGGTCTTGTAAGTCTTCATAGCACCGTTCAACTTCAGCTTCTTCAGCATTACTGGTCAGGGCATACACTGGGATTACTGTGATATTGAATGGTTTGCCTTGGAAACAAACAGAGATCATTCAGTCGTTTTTGAGATCGTATCCGACAACTGCATTTCAGACTCTTCTTATGATGGGTGCTCCATTTCTTCGAAGGGATTCTTGCCCAAAATAGATATAATGGTCATCTGAGTTAAAGTCACCCATTCCAGTCCATTTTAGTTCGCTGATTCCTAAAATGTCAGTGTTCACTCTTACCATCTCCTGTTTGACCACCTCCAATTTGCCTTGATTCATGGACCCAACATTCCAGGTTCCTATGCAGTATTGCTCTTTGCAGCATCGGACTTTACTTCCATCACCAGTCACATCCACAACTGGGTGTTGCTTTTGCTTTGGCTCCATCTCTTCATTCTTTCTGGAGTTATTTCTCCACTGATCTCCAGTAGTATACTGGGCACCTACTGACCTGGGGAGTTCACTTCAACAGTACATGAACCATGAACTTCCAGATATTCAAGCTGGATTTAGAAAAGGCAGAGGAACCAGAGATCAAATTGCCAACATCCACTGGATCATGGAAAAAGCAAGAGAGTTCCAGAAAAATATCTCTTTCTGCTTTACTGACTATGCCAAAGCTTTTGACTATGTGGACCACAATAAACTCTGGAAAATTCTTAAAGAGATAGGAATACCAGATCACCTGACCTGCCTCTTGACAAATCTGTATGCAGGTCAGGAATCAACAGTTAGAATTGGACATGGAACAACAGACTGGTTCCAAATAGGAAAAGGAGTACGTCAAGGTGTATATTGTTACCCTGCTTATTTAACTTATATGCAGAGTACTTCATGAGAAATGCTGGACTGGAAGAAACACAAACTGGAGTCAAGATTGCCGGGAGAAATATCAATAACCTCAGATATGCAGATGACACCACCCCTATGGCAGAAAGCAAAGAAGAAATAAAGAGCCTCCTGATGAAAGTGAAAGAGGAGAATGAAAAAGTTGGCTTAAAACTCAACATTCAGAAAACAAAAATCATGGCATCTGGTCCCATTACTTCATGACAAATAGATGGGGAAACAGTGGAAACAGAGACAGACTTTATTTTGGGGGGCTCCAAAATCACTGCACATGTTGACTGCAGCCATGAAATTAAAAGACACTTGCTCCTTGGAAGAAAAGCTATGACCAACCTAGACAGCATAGTAAAGAGTAGAGACATCACTTTATCAACAAAGATCCATTTAGTCAAAGCTATGGTTTTTCCAGTAGTCATGTATGGATGTGAGAATTGGACTATAAAGAAAGCTGAGCACCGAAAAATTGATGCTTTTGAACTTTGGTGTTGGAGAAGACTCTTGAGAGTCCCTTGGACTGCAAAGAGATCCAACCAGTCCATCCTAAAGGAAATCAGTCCTGAATATTCATTGGAAGCACTGATGATGAAGCTGAAGCTCCAATACTTTGGGACCTGATGCAAAGAACTGACTGATTTGAAAAGACCCTGTTGCTGGGAAAGATTGAAGGTGGGAGGAGACGGGGATGCCAGAGGATGAGATGGTTGGATGGCATCACCGACTCAATGGACATAAGTTTGAGTAAACTCTGGGAGTTGTCTATGGACAAGGAAGCCTGGAGTGCTGAGTCCATGGGGTGGCAAAGAGCTAGACACGACTGAGCGACTGAACTGAATGAAGCCTTATGGCCTGCCCCGGTGACACTTGTGGTAAAGAACCTGACTAGCGATGCAGGAGATGTGAGAGACGTGGGCTCCATCCCTAAGTCAGGAAGATCCCCTGGAGGAGGAAATGGCAGCCCTCTCCAGTGTTCTTGCCTGGAGAATCCCATGGACAGAGGAGCCTGGTGGGCTACAGTCCACAGAGTCACAGAGAGTCGGACACGACTGAGCGACGGAACAATAGCAACAGCAATCACATATAATCTTGGTGAATGAAGAAAATCTCTAATAAAAAAAAATATCAATCAAGAAAGCTTCCAGAGTGGAGGATCTGGTATCTTACAAAGAAATGGATACCAGACTTCTCTTCAGCAGCTGTGAGTGGTAGAACACTATGAAATAATTTCCTCTCCCCATTTTGAGATGATACTATTAGAAACTGTCAACTCTAAGAGAAGTAAAAAAAGATATAAAGATATTTGGCGATTTGTAAAGCAGACTAAAAGAAAACCATATTCCCTGCACCCATATGAAAAAGTGCACGGAGATACTCTAGGAAAACATAAGAAAGCACCCACTAAGCACGAGTGAGTGAGATACAGGAAAGAGAGCAGCAAGAGAAGCTGATAAAATATTTCTATCCGCCTGAAATAGCAGAGGGTTGATAATACAAAATTGTATTCTTTTTGTTTACTGGTCCACTCATATCAGTTATTGCTCCAGTGTATAATATTTAGGTTGCAATGTAAACATACTTCAAATGATATTAAGAAGAAGCCCACAGAAAAACAAACAAATGTGGAAGATGCACAATACAGAATACCGACTACAAACTTTGCCAGTGTAAAAATAAAGACTATTGAGAGCAAAACAGAAGATGGGGAAGAGGAAAAGAATGTAGTATTAAATACTAAATATTGTTTGAAAGTTGATGTACCAAGGAATATCAGATTTCAGTTTCATAAAGTTTACTTTGTGTTAAATGGCAATTATAATTATAAAAGACCTAAAGAGCAGAAATTGTTCAAAAGGAGTTCCTTAACGGTAGGTGTAGGAGAAGGGAGATTTTAGATTTTTCATTTTAGATCTTATTGTTTAGAGAGCTTATTGCTCTTAGCTATTTGCCAGCAAAAATACCACAGTGGTAACTCCTGAGCTCTCTACTGAAAATCTTTATTTTTTAAAAGTTCAGTCTTCCCCTGACTTTCGTAATTGTTGCACTTGGAAAAATACTGTATTAGGTATAAAAACTTTGTTTTTATTTGTAAAATAGGATTGGATTCTAGCTTTGGTAACTATAAACAGAACTGTGACCTATCTGTATGTCCAGTAGGACAATTAAAAGTCACGCATGACGTGGGGTCATTTTTAGGATGAGAGGTTCTCCCAGGCGGGATGTCTGGCTTCCCTGGAAATGCCCAATGGATGCTGCTGGTATCTCCCTATGATAACCCAAAACTTCCCCCACCCCCAAATTTCCAAAATGTCTTCCACAGGGTTGATATCACCAACTTGGAGAACCACTCCTTAGAGGAGAATAAAGGGAACCAATATTTTTCCAAGAATAAGATTAAAAGTATGCCTCTTTCATCATCTTATCTGTATAATATCTTGTGAGGAAAATATTATTTTACTTATTTATAACATGAGAAAAAGTAAGGTACTACATAATGGACATCTAAAAAATTTACTCTTTTATTTAGTCATTCAGCAGACGGGCCAGGAATCATTCTAGGTTCCCCAGATACAGCAATAAAAAGAGAGATGGGGATTTCCCTGGTGGTCCAGTGGTGAAGACTGTGCTTTCCCTGTGAGGGGCGCAAGTTCAGCCCTGGCTGGGGAACGGAGGTCCCACAGGCCGCCTGGTGCAGACAGAGAAGAAAGAAAGACGCAGTCTCATTTTTGGAGCCCACGTGCACGTTGGGGAAGCTGATGCTAAATGAGTCAGTAATCAATAATGTGAAGCTGGAAAGTGATAAACTCTTGTCAGTGGCCACTCTTCGATAGTCCTCGTTCCGAAAGGCAGCAGGCGCCGCTTCTTGGAACAAAGGGGAAAGATCTTTTGTATTTCTTTTAACACTTGCTTAAGTAAGTAAAGTCGCTCAGTCGTGTCCGACTCTTTGCGACCCCATGGACTGTAGCCTGCCAGGCTCCTCTGTCCATGGGATTTTCCAGGCAAGAGTACAGGAGTGGGTTGCCATTTCCTTCTCCAGGAACACTTGTTTAATTGTAGGTCAAATGTTTTAAGCGCCTTGAAATACTCAAAAAATATCTCATTCTAAATAATAACAGAATTTGCATAATTAGGGATGGATACACGCTGAAGAATAGATGCTTTTGAAATGCGGTATAGGAGAAGACTCTTGAGAGTCCCTTGGACTGCAAGGAGATCCAATCAGTCCATCCTAAAGGAGATCAGTCCTGGGTGTTCTTTGGAAGGAATGATGCTAAAGCTGAAACTCCAATACTTTGGCCATCTCATGCGAAGAGTTGACTCATTGGAAAAGACCCTGATGCTGGGAGGGATTGGGGGCAGGAGGAGAAGGGACGACAGAGGATGAGATGGTTGGATGGCATCACCGACTTGATGGACATGAGTTTGAGTGAACTCCAGAATCGGTGATGGACAGGGAGGCCTGGCGTGCTGCAGTTCATAGGGTCGCAAAGAGTCCAACATGACTGAGCAACTGAACTAAACTGACTGACACACAAATCTATATACATAGTTTATATATATTAGATGGATATATTTCAGAAGAAAGCATATATATTAGATGGCTGTATTGCAGGAAAGGAAATAACCTTAAAAATAAATTGCATAAGAAAAAGAGCAGAGCTTTTAAATGTCCCGTGCCTGCCTGCAGGCTGTCACTTCAGTCGTGTCCGACTCTTTGCGACTCCATGGACTGTAGCCCACCAAGCTCCTCTGTCCATGGGATTCTCCAGGCAAGAATGCTGGAGTGGGTTGCCATGCCCTCCTCCAGGGGATCTTCCCAACCCAGGGATGGAACCCAGGTCTCTCTCTTACACCTCCTGCAGTGACAAGTGGGGTCTTTATCACTAGCGTTACCTGAGAAGCCCTAAATGTTTTATACTGTCCTATAAAAAAGTTTATGAGCGTAGTCGGAGGTGAGTTCCATGCACAATCCTGCAAATCCCTGAACACTTTTGAAATAGGAGGAGAAATATACCATAAGCGTTAAAAGGTGTCACTGAGGCTGCTGTAGAGTCTCGGTTCTGGGCGAGTTCACCCTGAGTCCCTCTCGCTGAGCCAGTTAAGCGCCTGCAGAGCCGGGGCTGAGGGCCGGGCGGCCCGCGCGCCGCCCTGGGAGACGCGTCCCCCCGCCCGCGGCCGGAGGAGGAGGCTGCGTGATGCCCAGGGAGACGCGGAGGCGGCCCTTCTAACTGGGAAAGCCAGAGCCGCTTCCACGGAAGTGCTAAAAAGCAATGCTTTTAGGGCTTCGTTTACTTTTATTTTCAGATTTCCCCCCAAGGGTGGTAAATCATTCTCCTTTATTTGTGGCACAAAAGATTGAAAAAAGAAAAACCTATCTTAGCCGTGCTCTGGGGTTAATGTTACCTTTTTTCCTCTATTTTATGTTAAGAAAAATGTCAGACATTAACCTATAGTAATTAAAATACAAAACCATAAATAGGATGTTGGTTTTCGAAGGAAAATTATATATTGCCATTAAAGCTTATTTCCAAAAAAACACAAAACTATATTTTGCCTTTCAGTGGAACCACAGAGTATGATAGAGTATGATCCATTTCAAAGAAACAAACTTAACATTTAAATGATCCACAGACACAAAAATCGCCCCGTGTCAGTTAAAAAAAATAAAAAATCTTTAACCTTTTGATTTTATAATCACCTTGAACTTGACTCCTTTCTCAAGGTCTCGCATAGCCCACAGGCAAAGGCAAAAAGATTGATGGATGGGTGGGAGGACTTTTTCCTTCCAAAGAAAGGGTGGATCCAGAAAACACCCCACTTTCCAGTCAAATGTTGCTGGTCTTGATATCGTATATCTTTTGTGTAAGCTTTTTTCTTTCTTTTCAGAGCTTTCATATAAACTGAATTTTCCAGATATGTTATTATCGTAATATATACTGAAGAAAAATTGTATTACAGTCTTATTTCCAACTTTGTAAAGATGTGATTTCTGCTTTGGTACATCATGCACCATCCGTGGGTGCGCCTGCTGTTTATAACAGACAAATGTGAACAGGACACCCAGCTCATCGGGACACATCCCTCCCACGTGCGGTGATGCCACCCACGAGCGCCGGGACCGGCTTCTTCCTTCCGTCCTCCTGGGGAGTTGCACCACTGCAGTGCCCGTGTGCCCAGGCGCTTACATCTCTAAGTACCTATTTGTTTACTATACATTGCTTTCTTTATGGGCTTCCCTGGTGGCTCAGCAGTAAAGAATCTGCCTGCAACGCAGGGGATGCAGGTTCGATCCCTGGGTCAAGAAGATCCCTGGAGGAGGAAATGGCAACCCACTCCAGCATTTCTTGCCTGGAAAATTCCATGGGCAGAGGAGCCTGGCGGGCTACAGTCCATGGGGTCTCAGAGTCAGATATGACTGAGCGTGCACACACCACGTCACAGAGTTAACCGACTGAACACATAAGCACATACGTGAATTATGTCCACTTTAAAAAGCTGATAAGAGACATGTGAATTCAGTGCAGTCAGAGATTAGGTTTTCTATGCTTACATATATCTTCTTTATTTATCTATTCATCTGTTGATGGACCTTAGCTTGCTTCCATGTCTCGGCTATTGGAAATAATGCTGCTATGAACATAGTGAGGACAATATCTTTTTGAATTCATGTTTTCATTTTCTTTGGGAACTATCCATAATTGGAATTGCTGGATTGTATGATCAATCTATCTTTAATTTTTTTTTTGAGAAAATCTCAATCCATTTTTCCATAGTGGTTGTTCCAACTTAAAATCCCACCAACAGAGCAGGAGGGTTCCCTTTGCTCCACACTCTCACCAACTCCTGTTTTTCCTTGCCTCTCTGATAATAGCCATCCTGACAGGTGTGAGGTGATACCTCACTGTGGTTTGATTTGCATTTTCCTGATGATTGGTAACGTTGAGCATCTTTTCATATGTCTGTTGGCCATCTGTATGTCTTCTTTGGGAAAATGTCTCTTCAGATCCTTTGCCTTTTAAAAATATTGAGTTCTTTATGTATTTTGGATATTAAATTGTTAGCTGTATCATTTGCAAATATCTTCTCCCCTTCAACAGGTTGCCTTTTCATTTTGTTGACAGTTTTGTTCACTGTACAAAAGTTTTTTAATTTGGTTAGGTGCATCTGTTTAATTTTCCTTCTATCGTACTTGTCTGAGGAACAGATAAACTATTGCTAAGATCAAAGTCAAAGAAAGCACTGCCTGTGTTTCCTTACAGATGTTTTAGGGTTATAGGTTTTACAGTTAAGTCTTTAATCCATTTTGAATTCATTTCTGTATATGATATGAGAAAGAAGTTCAGTTTCTTTTTGCTGTTTTCCATGTAAGCTATCCAGTTTTCCCTGCACCACTTATCAAAGAGACTATCTTTTCTCCTACTGTATATTCTTGGTTCTTTCGTTATAGATTAATTGATTGTATAAATATGGGTTCATTTTTGGACTCTATTCTGATCCGTTGATCTATGATCTATCTATGTGCCAGTACCATACTACTTAGATTAGTGTAGCTTTGTAGTATAGCTTGAAAATAGGGAGCATGAAACCTCCGGCTTGTACTTTATTAATATTCCTTTCGCTTTTCGAGATCTTTTGTGATTCCATACAATCTTAGGATTGTTACTTCTAGTTCTGTGAAAAACGCCATTGGTATTTCAATACCATGTCTGTGAGCTTTTTAATTATCTGCTCAGAGCCCATTATTAAAGACAACAGAGTGATAATATGAGACTTATTAAACAAGACACAGGTATAAAGAGATTTCTCTTGTGACCAAAATCCCACTCAGCCATCTGTAAACAAATACTGCTGTTTATAAAAGAATCAGGAAGGAGGACACAGATGGCTAAGGAGAAACCATCCTTATGATCAGAAAAGGAACGTGGACTCCCAGTACTGCTGGCTGTGAGTTTGTATCATTGATACATTAGAAAGAACAGCCACTAATTTATAATAATTGATACCTCTTCCTAAATAACTTGTAATATTCTGTTGTATATAACCCCCGTATGTTTTAATGGAATTCTATCAACATAATAATTATTATTTTATTTAAAATATTTACATGTATCTATTTGCACCCTATACTTTTTGTTCTCAGGAGAGAAAAATGCAGGCTTTTAAAATATCCATTGAGTTTTGCTAATTTTTTGGCCCTTCAGAAACACTGTTTTAATTCCCTCTGCTCATCCTGACATTCAGTGCACACTTTCAGTTAGAAACACAAAAACTCTAATTGGTAGATAACGCCTGATGCATTTATGGGTCCCTCTGAGACACGGGCAAGCCCTAGAGCCGTACACCCTGTCTGTGCAAATAGAGTCTAACCCCGCGGACTTCATCACGGCCTGGGCCTTGCTTCTGCGTTCCCTTACAGAGTCGAAGAGAGTCAGACACAACAGAGCGACTTTCAGGGTTACTTTCACTTTTCACAAAACAAAACACAGACTCACAGACCCAGAGGTCAGACTTGCGGTTGCCATGGGAGTGGGGGTTTGGGGAAGGAGAAAGTGAGAGTTTGGGATCAGCAGATGTAAGCTATTTCAGATGGATAAACAAGGTCCTGCTGTACAAGCACAGGGAACTATATTCAATATCCTGTGATAAACCATAATGGAAAAGAAAAAAAAAAGATGTCAATATATGGATTAGAAAGGGACACAACTCAGTCCACAGCACTGTGACGAAGTGTGTCAAACCGTGGGTGTTAACTATGCCCAGCTGACTGTACGTCAACCGCTGCTGCTGCCAAGTCGCTTCAGTCATGTCCGACTCTGTGTGACCCCAGAGACGGCAGCCCACCAAGGCTCCCCCGTCCCTGGGATTCTCCAGGCAAGAACACTGGAGTGGGTTGCCATTTCCTTCTCCAATGCGTGCATGCATGCTTGTCAAACCGTGGGTGTTAACTATGCCCAGCTGACTGTACGTCAACCGCTGCTGCTGCCAAGTCGCTTCAGTCATGTCCGACTCTGTGTGACCCCAGAGACGGCAGCCCACCAAGGCTCCCCCGTCCCTGGGATTCTCCAGGCAAGAACACTGGAGTGGGTTGCCATTTCCTTCTCCAATGCGTGCATGCATGCTAAGTTGCTTGAGTCGTGTCTGACTCTGTGCCACCTCATGGACAGCAAGCAGCCCACCAGGCTCCTCTATCCACAGGATTCTCTAGGCAAGAATGCTGGAGTGGATTGCCATTTTCTTCTCCATATACAAAGATAAATACTCATATATATAGTCACGCTCGACTTCACTTTTAACCCTTGACTCCTCCCCTAGTTTGGATTAAGAGGGAACTCCCTCCTACCTGGTGTGAGACCACCCCAGTTATCCTCAGCTCCATCTAAAGGATCCGAGAATTCACTTTTTTTTCAAACCAGCACTCACGGCTCCACTATCATCATCTGCCTCATGGGGGCTGATGTTATAATGCCCTTAATCTATTAAAAGACCCACATGAATTATCCTAATCAGAGAGCTTATCCAGGTCAGATCTAAACTGGAAAGGACTTTGGGACAATAGGCACAAGCCAAGACCACCCGAGGCACGTGGGGATGTACGGACTCCCTCGTCAGCCCGGTTGAGCTCAGTTGTCACCAAAGTTTCAGGCCACCCCTCATCTCCTAAGCCACAGTCCTCGGATCTACGGATCCATGGTGTGATGTGCAAAGACCTCCCACCCACTTCCAGCTCCTAAAATTCTCGCTGTGCCTCTGGCTTCACCAGCCCGCCATGGGGAGAGTCCCTGGTGTGGTCCCCTCTTCTCCCAGTGTTTCCTTCACTTCCTTGATTCTTCCTGAGGACACGGCTTGCCCTGCAGCCTTCTCGGGTGGTACTGGGTTTTCTCCCACGGTCCTTTCACCACTGGGCCAAGAGTTGGTTTCCTCACTGTTTCTCATGGGTCCTCCCAGAACTTTCTCCTTTTCTCCCATAAAGAACTTCCCAGCTTTGACTCTCACATCACCAGACTCCCCACCCTCCTCCTTCCCTGCGTCAGGATCCCTGACTGTGCAGCCGCTCTCATCTCTGGTTGATTTTAGCTCCCGGCTCATTGCTACATTCTCACACAGCTCATGCCTTCATTGGTGGAGATTTAAATCCACATAGAAGATCAGCTTCTTGAACTTTTCTCCTTCCACCACCTCATGCTCCATGCCACCTCCGTTATGACCAGTGATACAATGCTGAAGTGTCATATGATCCAACAATCCCAGTTCTGGGCTTATATCCGAAGGGATGAATCCGGATGTAAACAAGATATCCGCACTCCTAGGCTCACCGGAGCACTGTTCACCATAGCCTCGATGTGGAAACCAGCTAACATCCATCAGCAGATGAACAGATAAAGAAGATGTGGAGTGTGTATACAGTGGAATATTGCTCAGCCATGAGAAGGAAGGAAATCCTGTCCTTTGCAACAACATGGAGGGACCTTCAATATGATGCTGAGTGAAATAAGCCAGGGAAGGGGAAGGACTGCAAAGCATCACTCATATGTAAAATCTAAAAGTCAAACTCATAGAAACAGAGAGTAGGAAAGTGGCTTCCAGGGGCTTGGGGTCGGGGGGGGGGGGGGGGGGGGGTATAGACTATACAAGGAATTCCCGGGGAACGAACCCAAGTCTCCTGCATTGCAGGTGGATTCTTTACCAGTTGGGCCACCAGGGAAGCCCAGGAATACTGGAGTGGGCAGCCTATCCTTCTCCAGTGAATCTTCCCAACCCAGGAATTGAACTAGGGTCTCCTGCATTGAAGCTGGGATTGTTTACCAGCTGAGCTACCAGAAATGAAGATCTGATGGAAAACATGGTGACTATATTTAATAACACAATATTACATAATTGAAATTTGCTGAGAATTTAAATATTACACACCCCAAAAGATAAACATGTGAGGTGATGGGTGTGTTCATTAACTAGATGATAGGACTCTTTTACAGTGTATATCAAATCCCCACAAGTAGACTTTAAATATCTTACAATTTTATTGGCCAGGTATTCTACAATAAAGCTGACCACTCCACCCCCAGCCCAGCCAAAAAAAAAAAAGAAGAGGCAGAAATACTCCTCTTGGTGGGAGGGGAAGCCTGGATCTAAGGAGGAATAGAAAATCGGGGCCACTGTTTGCCATCAGCCTACTGTCTCCCTCTACAGCCTTGATTTTACAGCCTTCCACCGCACCACCTACACGCCATCGAGCCCACCCTTCCAGGGTAACTTCACCTTATCGTGTCCTCGCTCCCCTCCCGTCTAGCCTTCAACCAGTGGCCGATCATCATTTGCTTTGCGTTCACCCTCAACTCCATGCTGGCGTCTTCAGTTAGATGATGGCTTGTCCAAATCACGGCTCTAGTGATGGAAGGTTCTATCCACCTCCCTGTGAACCTCCAAAAAAAAAAAAGAAGAGGCAGAAATACTCCTCTTGGTGGGAGGGGAAGCCTGGATCTAAGGAGGAATAGAAAATCGGGGCCACTGTTTGCCATCAGCCTACTGTCTCCCTCTACAGCCTTGATTTTACAGCCTTCCACCGCACCACCTACACGCCATCGAGCCCACCCTTCCAGGGTAACTTCACCTTATCGTGTCCTCGCTCCCCTCCCGTCTAGCCTTCAACCAGTGGCCGATCATCATTTGCTTTGCGTTCACCCTCAACTCCATGCTGGCGTCTTCAGTTAGATGATGGCTTGTCCAAATCACGGCTCTAGTGATGGAAGGTTCTATCCACCTCCCTGTGAACCCCACACCTATGGCTCTGTTGATGAAGTGACAGGAGACCGACCACGCAAGGACTCTGAATTTTATGTCTTTGAAGACCGTGAAGCTCATGAAGGTGCATATGCGGCTGGCATCACTCACACACCCCTAATGCTTTCACTTTGATCTTTCAGATAATTTTCTCATACCTTCTCTCTCCTCAAACCTCCAACACCGGCTCACTTATGCTCACTCTGAGCTGGTGACTTGCTGTTTCAGACAAGTAACAATGGAAGCAGCGAGAATTTCCTTACCCCACCTGCTGCCTTGTATTACCACTTGCCTGGGAACATGCCGTCTGCTTCCACCCTGGACTCCATTCCTTCTCTCTCCTCTCCCATGTCACACATATATCCTTCTATATTAGGTCATTCTCATCATCAGTAAAGATCTTAGGAAAAGAAAAACTTCAAAGAATCCCACTTTTCTCCCCGGTGACCCCACTGTGTCTCCTCTCCTGTTTGTAGCAAAGTCTCAAAGGTTGATGGGGTGTCCCCATCTCTGCAGGCCTGTCCTCCTCCTCTTCTCTAATCACTCCATCTTACTTCACATCTAAGAAGCTTTGGGCGCAGTCAGCACTTCCTCCTTGAAAGCTTCTGTTTGCTTGTCTGTCTGAACATCACTCTTCCTTCCCATCACATGCAGGGCAC
This sequence comes from Cephalophus harveyi, assembly GCA_006410635.1. Lineage (NCBI taxonomy): Eukaryota > Metazoa > Chordata > Mammalia > Artiodactyla > Bovidae > Cephalophus > Cephalophus harveyi. The sequence goes on along the minus strand of SJYT01054919.1, from coordinate 30,703 downwards.
CTTCTCAGTCTTTCTTGCCGGTTCCTCCGCAACCTTTCAACCTCACAGGATGCCCCAGGGCTCAGGTTTTGCATCAGTTTTTCACTTGCTAGCTTGGGAAACTCATTGGTCTCCTACTTGTCAGCACCATGTACATGCTCATGAGCACCAAATTCATCTTTTTTTGGCTTGGCCAGAAATGTATTTTATCAGTATTTTAACCGTATTTATCAGGTGCACCGTCTAGAGTGCTTGATTTTTCTTTGCATGATGACAAACACCTTTATTCAAATTTGGAGAAAACACCTGATCATGAATCATTCTGATGGCTACATGAGCACATTTTCTGGTGTTTCTAATATTCCTGTCCAGTGAGGTCACAAAGACCGTCTCTGCTCCTGTGCACTTGATGAAATTTCTGTGGACTTGGTAACTAGGATGCCCAAAGAAAGGGAATAACTATGACCCCAAACTGATATCTTTAGCCTGCATTTATCCCTTAGACTTCCTCTTAGAACTATAAGAGGCCTTTCAAATTTAACACATCCAGAACCAGCTCCTGGTCTCCTCCAAACCAGCCCTCCCACAGCACTTCCCACCTCAATTAATGGCAATTCCGTCCTTGAAGTTTCTCCAGCCAAAAATCTGGAAATCATCCTAGACTCCCCTCTTTCACTCACACCCCACATGTGATCCATCAGCAAGTCCTCCAGGGTCTACCTTCAAAATATACTCCAATTCCAATTTTTCTCATCAGCCTGATCCCAGCCACCATCATCTTCTGCCTGGATTATTTCTTAAAAAACTCCCAGCTGACCTTCCTGCTTCTGTCTTTGCCTCCGCTACAGACCACTCTCAACCCAGCAGCCAAAATGATCGTCTTGTAACGTAAGTCATTTCACATCACTGCTCGGCTCAAAATGTCTAATGTCTCTCTGCCTCACTTGAAACGAAAGGACAGGTCGTTACAACGGCCTACAGCCCTCACAAGACCTACTGCCTCTTGGGTCCCATCCCTTACTCCTCTCCTTTTTCTTATTCTGCGCCATCTACACCGACCTTCTTATTGTTCCTCAAATACAACGAGCACATCCACGTTGTGACAGAGTGAAAAATAGCCTCAGAGATATTTGGGTCTTTGGAACCTATGGATGTGATCTTATGTGGCAAAGTCATGACCCATGTGATTAAGGATTTGGAGATGAGAAGATGACCCTGGGAAAGCCAGGTGAGCCTCAAAGGCAATCACACCCTATTCAAAATCCATATCGCACACTCACACACATACACACACATTCTGGACTCACCATCTCCCTCAACTTTTTCATTTCTTTATTTCATTGGAAAAGACCCTGATGCTGGGAAAGATTGAGGGCAGGAGAAGGGGACGACCGAGGATGAGATGGCTGGATGGCATCACTGACTCGATGGACGTGAGTTTGAGTGAACTGTGGGAGATAGTGAAGGACAAGGAAGCCTGGTGTGCTGCAGTCCATGGGTCAAAAAGCAGGACTAAGTGACTAAACAACAAATTTTCATACATTCTATGTATTTATTTTTATCATGTCTTTCTGTCCCCAAAATGTCAGCACTGGGAGAACAAGGGTGTTTTTCTATTGTATTCTCTGCATATCATGAGCACATAGAACAGTGTGTGACACAGAGGAAATGCTTGACAAATACTTATTGAGTGAACCTGAGGAACTTTATTTCACACCAACTGAGGAGAAAAACAGGTCTCCCATGGCCCTCAAAATCATGTTCCGACCCCGAGACCTCAGTCATCACTTGTTCTAATGACACGTGCAAATCTGGACTCACAGAGAGCTTGGTTTAAAAGTGAAAGTCACTCACTCATATCTAACTCTTTGTGACCCCAAGGACTATACAGCCCATGGAGTTCTCCAGGCCAGAATTCCGGGGTGGATAGCCTTTCCCTTCTCCAGGGGATCTTCCCAACCCAGGGGTCAAGCCCAGGTCTCCCACATTGCAGGCGGATTCTTTACCAGCTGAGCCACAAGGGAAGCCCAAGAAGACTGGAGCGGGTCGCCTATCCCTTCTCCAGTGGATCTTCCCGACCCAGGAATCGAACGGGGGTCTCCTGCACTGCAGGTGATTCTTCACCAGCTGAGCTAAGCTTGGTTTCAGACTCCGTGAAAGAGATCTTCCTGGTGGGCCAGTGGCTCAGACTCCATGCTCCCTGTGCAGGGGGTTTGGGTTCAGTCCCTGATCACGGAACTAGATCCCACACACAGCAACTGAGTTTGCACACTGCAACTACAGATCCTGCCTGCTGCAAAAAGACTGAAGAGCCCATGTGCACAGCTAGGACTCGGCACAGCTAAATAAATAAACGTGAATATATTTTTAGAAGACGCCCTGAGGAAGTTCAGATAAAGACAGACAGCCTATGAAGCAGACAGCATGAGGCAGCCTGGGGTGCTCCCTAACTAGGTCGTGCTGGGTTTCTCTCGAGCCCAACCTTCAGAGACAGCATCAGGAAGTCAGAATTTTCTAGAAAAGCCCTTACATAATGCTGATGATTAGTGAGATTTGGGAACCACTTGGTTTTTCCCTGCCCATAGATTTTGAAATGTATGGAAGAATGTTATGCTTTTTGTGATTAGCCGCAAATGTTTCTCAGCACATTATACATGCACTGGTTTTCTGCTCCCTGAAACAATCACAGCTGCTGCTTGCCGCGTGTGTCCCTAGGTAGGATCATTCTCTGCGCCATCAGACCTTAGACTACCATAGAGATGTGTCAACATTCAACATCACTGAAGTGGGAGACCCCTTTCCTGCCCTAAAAACATCTCCAGCTTGCTCCCAAGCTCTCTTGAAACTGATTACCCTGGTGCATCATGCTTAAGGGGAACTCCACTTTCTGTGGTGAGGGGAAAGCTTGCTCTAAACAGCAGCTAAACTTTCAGATTTACATTCATCACTTTTTAACACATGAGAATAAATTCAAAATTATAAAATGACCCATCTCACATAAACTAACTCTGACCCGTGACTCTGTCAGCCCAGCTTTTGGCCTTCACTTCAGCTCTCTCACCAACAGGAAGAGTGTAGGGTCTTCCTTCCATTTTCTAAGGCATCGCTGTCTTCATGGAGAATGGAAGAGATTGTTCCTGGGTCATAAGGTTCATGGCATCCAGTCCCTTCATGGCAAACAGAAGAGGAAAATGGAAACAGTGACAGCTTTTCTTTTCTTGGGCTCCAAAATCACTGCGGACAGTGACTGCAGAGATGAAATTAAAAGACACTTGCTCCTTGGAGGAAATGCTGTGATAAAGCTAGACAGCATATTAAAAGACAGAGGCATCACTTTTCTGACAAAAGTCCACGTAGTCAAAGCTGTGGTTTTTCCAGTAGTCATGTACGGATGTGAAAATTGGACCATAAAGAAGGCTGAGGGCCAAGGAATTGATGATTTTGAATTGTGGTGCTGGAGAAGACTCCTGGGAGTCCCTTGGGCAGCAAGGAGATCAAACCAGTCAATCCTGAGGGAAATCAACCTTGACTATTCATTGGAAGGACTGATGCTGAAGATGAAGCTTCAATACTTTGGCCACCTGATACAAAGAGCTGACTCATTGGATAAAACCCTGATGGTGGGAAAGATTGAAGGCAGGAGGGAAAGGGGATGACAGAGGATGAGATGGTTGGATGGCATCACCAACTGAATGGACGTGAATTTAAACAAACTCCAGGAGATGGTGAGGACAGGGTAGCCTGGCATGTGTGCTTCTGTCCACGGGGTGGCAAAGAGTCAGTCATGACTTAGCAACTGAACACCACCAACAACTAACATTTATTGAGGGCTTACAGGGCACCGAGCATAACGGCTCATGTCTGCAATATGTAATTTAATCCTGTGTGATAGGCATTGCTATTATTACTAGTATTCTCTCCATTTTACTGCGGAAGAAACTACGGCATAGACAGATTAAATCTCGAGCCTGAGCTCACACTGCCCAGAAGTGACAGATCCAAGGTTCTGCTCCAGGCCTGTTTGACTCCAAGACTATCAATCACTTGACTGAATTTCCTTGCCGTGATGTACATTCAATCAAGGATGTTGTAGCTTTCGAACCATTTCTCTTAAAGAGATGTTGTCCTGAAAATGGAGAAGAGGGCTAATTCTTCTTTATTCAATTTGGGTTGTACTTCAAGAGAAATGCCAAGGGTCTGGGAACACAAAGAGGAAAGGGGGCTTTAAAGGAAAAACAGACCGCAGCCATAAAGAGTCAGAAGGCCAACATCTGGCCGGCTTGTGGCCGGGCTGCGTGGGCTGCTGTGTGAATTACAAAGGTATGACAGATTTTCTACTCTGCTCTAATTTGGCTCAGCCAGCCTGCCTTCAGCGTTTTTGGCAACCCTTCCCTCACTTGAGCTAAGATGCCCTTCATGACGCAGTGTGTGGCTCAGGATTATCAAGCAGGCTTTCTGTTTTCTTTCCCACCTCACTTTGTTTATGTCCTGCAGGGGAGGGGCCTCCTAATGTCTGATGGCTCTTTACATCATATCCGCTGCCGGCTGCACGGAATGCCACTTTGTGGAAACCTCTGCAGCTATGCGGGGATTTATGGTTTGAGTCTGGTTCTGTGAGATACCTACACCTCACCTAGCTTGCCTGTCTGGGATCCGCTGAAGGCTTACAGACTCTTCATGAGGTTTTCGTTTGTTTGGTTTTCAGATTTTTTTCAGGTGGAGCACTTCTAAAGTCTTTATGGAATTTGTTACACTATTGCTTCTGTCTCCTGTTTTGGTTTTTTGGCCCTACGTTATGTGGGATCTCAGCTCCCCGCCCGGGGATGGAACCCACACCCACTGCATTGGAAGGCGAAGTCTTGACCACTGGACCACCAGGGAAGTCCTTCCGTGAGGTTACGGATCCACGTTGCCTGCTCTGCCCTGACACCCCTTCAACTCACAAGCTTGATAGATTCCCACTAGCAATTTAGATGTCACAGCAGGTTTTAAAGGGTTGGCCAGAAAGTTCGTTTGGGTTTTTCACCAGGTGACGCAGTGGCAAAGAATCTACCTGCCAATGAAGGGGACTCAGATTCAATCCCCGGATCAGGAAGATCCCCTGGAAGAGGAAATGGCAACCCCCTCCCATATTCTCACCTGGGAAATCCTGGGGACAGAGAGGAGCCTCGAGGGCTACAGTCCATGGGATCACAAAGAGTCAGACCCAACTAGGTGACTGAGCTGAAGCAGCATAAAAGGTGAAGCGTGGGTCTTTTTAAAATTATTACTCTTGTTTTTAATTTTTACTTAAGAAATAATTCACGTGGTCATGTGGCACAAAACTGCAGAGACACTAATGCTGAATCACATGGTAAGGCCACACAATGTACTGAGCGCATGTGTTACCACGAGTAACACATGTGAGGCAACCCTGTAAGTGAGGGGGTCTTGCTACCCACATGTTACAGATGTGAGAAGTGAGCACAGAGAGGGAAGCTAACTCCCTAGGGGCCACATAACTACGAACAGGGACAGACAGCTTGACGGTCTGAGTCTGTCGTCCGTGAAAATCACCAAGTTTAACCACTGTGTTCTGTAGATAATGAACAAGATCAATTTGGACTACACTGGATCAGCAGCGGGTTAATTCTTTGAGAATCTGGACAAATGCAATAAGGGAAAACAGGGAGAAAAGTTATAAGCAGCACATTCCTTCCTAGATGAATAAAAAATAATGTTGAAGAAGACAACTCACAAAGAAACAGGAGATACAGCTCTAATCCCAACACCACCAAACAAAGCTTCTACAGACGTGAACTGGGAAAACTGGTTCAGTTCCGACAGACCTCGGTGATTAAATGAGTTCAATTCTCCTCCACACTTAGGATGATGATTCAGCTTGCAGCTACGGAGACAGTGTTCCGTTTACAAAGAAGAGACCCCGAATCTGTTCTATGTGAACAGTCAACTGGACTCTCCTCAGGTGTCCTCCAGATCCTCCACTTCCTGTTGCTGTTCTGTCAATTCAGTCCAGTCGCTCAGTCGTGTCTGACTCTTTGTGATGCCATGGACTGCAGCATGCCAGGCTTCTCTGTCCATCACCAACTCCCGGAGCTTGCTCAAACTCCTGTACATGGAGTGGGTGATGCCATCCAACCACCTCATCCTCTGTGGTCCCTTCTCCTCCCGCCTTCAATCTTTCCCAGCATCAGGGTCTTTTCCAATAAGTCAGCTCTTCACATTGGGTGGTCAGAGTATTGGAGCTTCAGCATCAGTCCTTTCAGTAAATATTCAGGGTTGATTTCCTTTAGGATGGACTGATTTGATCTCCTTGCAGTCCAAGGAACTTGCAAGAGTCTTCTCCCACACCACAGTTCAAAAGCATCAATTCTTGGGCAGTCAGACTTCTTTATGGTCCAACTCTCACATCCATACATGACTACTGGAAAAACCATAGCTTGAACTATATAGACCTTTGTTGGCAAAGTGATGTCTCTGCTTTTTAATATGCTGTCTAGGTTTGTCATAGCTTTTCTTCCAATTTTGATTTCATGCCCACAGTCACCATACGCACACTTCCTAAATGCATTTATAACATTATTTCAGTGTTCATCCTTAGGACTCTCTTCTGAACAGCTCACTCCGAGCCACCATCACAGCTCAAGCTCAGGCTGTAAATTTTGTCTTATATGCACTTTGCTTTCAGAGATAATTCACAGCTTCCTTGTCAAAAGGATCCTGCATTTCCTCTCAAAAAAAGAAACTCTGGAGCAAAAAGAAATGGAATATACAGTTTCGTCATCCCTCAGCATCTAAGCCCCTCCTCCCCTGCACTTGAGCATCATTATTCACCAAGCGCCAGCCTCCACCATAGCCAGCATCTGGGTATTTAACGACGGGAGGAGGCTAGAAAGGTGGAGAGATGAGGGCGTGATACAGCTGTTCTCAGTCCAACCTTGCCCGGGAGCTCTAGAAGCCTCTTCCGGTACCTCCACAATCAGCCTATTCCTGAATTATTTTTCAGTGAAGACGTATAGAAGAGAACTGGGGAAACAAAGGGAGGGGATGAAAAAGCCAGCTGGAATCTGACCTGGGAATCTATCAGGAAACATCATGGTTTCCTCAGGCTGAGAAGAAGGTAAAACATAAACTGTAGGTGTCTGACTGTTGAGATACAGGTTTATAGAAGCAATGAGATCCTTCCCTAAGAGGACAGAAATTTTCAGTAAAGTGAAGACTTAAGTAGTGGAGCAAAGAAGTTATAGGCAGTTGTCACTCAATGTTATTCTAATATCTTAGCACAGAAAAAGAATGTGATTGCCCAGGTAATATGGAGGGAAAAATCCGGTATCAAATATTTCAAGAGACTTTATTTTTAATTTTAAAAAATGGTAATGAGAAAAAAGTTAGTAAAATCAACTTACTCAATGATTTTTATTAAAAAGAACAAATGACCCTAAATCTCTAACACCTATGAAATCTTTCTAAAATCTAAAGGATTTTTCTTGAGTATTATATTTCTAATGTAGGTGTTCAGTGTTCATTTTACCTGCCCATTTGTGGCTATTAATAAATTAAATAAGAACTTTATCTAGTGATAATAATACTTTATTAAGCAAAATCAACCACAATATCTCTTCTTACATTAAACAGAGGTGCACCAGAAAATTCTATGATAACCAGTGTATGGATGCAGTCTTTTTTCTCGTTGGTTTTAACACAATACTTGCAATTATTTATACAGTAAAATAGACATCTGACCCTTAGTCAAGAATTTAATTCCATAGTATAATGGGGAAAATTCAGAACTGACTTTCATTATTTAAATTTAGGTACTAGTATCTAAAACCATGTTCTACTGTAAATTTTTTTAAAAAGTGTTTATCAATAATTCAAGATGCACATGTATCAACCTTTTAAAGTCAAAAGTATTTTTAGTGTGTGCACAAATATACAAAAATATTGGATAGATATATTTTTATATGTTCATATATATGTGTAGATAAATTATATATACTTGTATATACTTGTACATATGTGTATGTATATATATATACAGCAAGCTAATATAATTATTCTTGTAAATTTATTTTCTTCTCTGTGCCTTATGCTAACTTCCCAAAATGAACACATATTACTTTTAAAATAAGAAAATGGCTATTTTTAAAACATTTTAAATAATGTTTCATCTCTCATCACTAAGCTATCTTGATATTTGTTACTTAAATTATATTTTACTTACTTAAATAGCTATGTAAACACTGGTGAAGGCAAATGACATCTGCTGTCAGAATATCTAAATATCAGATACAGTTAGTAAACAGAGAAAATGTATCTCTGACAATTCACAACATGAAAAAAAGCAAAGGAAGTGACAGTTTGGGGATATCCAAAAACTGTTTAACTCTCTTGGTAGGGAATTACTGTTAGTAGCGAGGCTGACTACCCACTCCAGTGTTCCTGCCTGGAGAATCCCAGGGATAGGGGAGCCTGGTGGGCTGCCGTCTATGGGGTCACACAGAGTCAGACACGACTAAAGCGATTTAGCAGCAGCAGCGAGGCTGACCAAGATCTCTACAGTGAGGTTTAAAAAAATAAATAATGGTCAAAATGATACACTGGCATTTAAAAACTATTTTTCCTATAAAAATAGGGCTCAGATGACCTTTGAGGATCTTTTTCAATGCGAATATTCTGAGTGTATGCAGTTACATTCAAATTCAGTTTTGCAAGCTGAATGTTTTTCTAAGAAAGCAAGTTCTGAAAATATACAATAGAATGCCATTAATTCATCTTTGCTATTTATATTCTAACTTCTGAAATAAATGTAATTGGTGCTTTTTTAGCATTTAAGAAATAATCTGTCAGGAAAATATTTTGTCAAAATGCACTAGAAAACAAAATGGATGTATAACATTCTATCACTTTGTTTTTAAAAAGTCCAGGAAGCTAAACAGATGACCCAAGGAATTCAGTGTCTTCCTACGAAGATTACTGTCCCTCAGCCTAAGACAACCAATACTGAAGCTCAAGACAAAGAAAAATGAAAAGTATTTAAAACTGCAAGGATATAGCAAGAGATAGAAAATAAAAGAAAATACCACTTTATCTGACATAGAATTAAAATGAGTTTTATCATTCAAGGGATTTCCCTGGTGGCTCAGATGGGCAAAGAATCTGCATGCAATGCGGAAGACCTAGGTTTGACCCCTGGGTCAGGAAGTTCCCCTGGAGAAGGGAATGGCCACCCACTCCAGCATTTTTGTCTGGAGAATTCCATGGACAAAGGAGACTGATGGGCTACAGTCCCTGCAGTTGCAAAGATTCAGACACAGCCGAGCAACTAACACTTTTGTTATTCAAGGGACCGTCTAAACTGTAAAACTACATCAGTGATGCTGTTTTATAAAAGCAATGTCCATGGGAATATGTTACAAACGGAATTTCGGGAAACTGTCATATTCAATGTACTAGGACAACTGACAATTTGATGTTAAACTTGTCTTATTTTTCTAAAGAATCTCAATCTTTTTCGAATGACCAGTTTTCCAAGTGCTGGGTTTCACACAGGAGCGTCCCATCACGCGGCCTTATTGTCGATCTAAAAGCTCATATAAAGTCAGGTAACAATTGGCTCCTAAAGAAACAGGATGGTTTGTGATAGCTTTTTTCACTTTTGGGATTTAGCTTTCTTAGAGGACTTCTGTGGTCTTCCAGAATAGGCCCTTAATTCTACATTATTAAAGCAACCCCTGTTCAGAACCAGTATGACGTTGGGCGTTTTTACTGTTTGAGTTAGAAACTAATTCTCAGCTCTATTATTTCCATGAAAAGTAAGAAGAAGAAGAAAAAACGGGACGGAGATGCTTACAATAAGCAGATTATCTCCCCACCGCCCCTACCCCCGGTTGGATTTGTAATGCGGAAGGCTTTTGCCTCCCTACAAACAAAAAAAGGAAAGACCAGACGTTTGGAAGTTTTCTGTACACACATGTCCATGTGAAACAGATTCTGCCAAGTCTCCTCACTTCAAACGGAGGATTATTTCAGATAGGTCCATGTGTTACCTTTTCTAAAATGTCACAACCGTAAATATTTCCAAAGGCACCCCGACCATGCGGGAGGTATGCTTTAAACTTCCTAACATCTGCGTGAGCTGAGCCAATACTATTTCCCTTTGACAGAAAACTGAGGCTCGGTGTGATGTCTGTGCTGCTAGAAGGTGACTAAGCTAGCTTTACCTGCCTCCAAAAGCCATGCTGCTTCTTAAAATGTGGGCTTCAGAACCTCTGGATAAAAATCTCCTGATTTTTCTTTTTTTTTTTTCTACTAATTATGCAGAGTTGGCATTTGGTTACTTTTTTTTTTTTACTGGAGTCTAGTTGCTTTACCATGTTGCGTTAGTTTCTGCTGTACAACAAAGTGAACCAGCCATGTGTAAATATAAATCCCCTCCCTGCCACCTCCTTCCCCACCCCAGCCCTCTCGGTCAGCACAGAGCACCAGAAAGCCCAGCCCTCTCGGTCGTCACAGAGCACCAGAAAGCTCAGCCCTCTCGGTCGTCACAGAGCACCAGAAAGCTCAGCCCTCTCGGTCGTCACAGAGCACCAGAAAGCTCAGCCCTCTCGGTCGTCACAGAGCACCAGAAAGCTCAGCCCTCTCGGTCGTCACAGAGCACCAGAAAGCTCAGCCCTCTCGGTCGTCACAGAGCACCAGAAAGCTCAGCCCTCTCGGTCGTCACAGAGCACCAGAAAGCTCAGCCCTCTCGGTCGTCACAGAGCACCAGAAAGCTCAGCCCTCTCGGTCGTCACAGAGCACCAGAAAGCTCAGCCCTCTCGGTCGTCACAGAGCACCAGAAAGCTCAGCCCTCTCGGTCGTCACAGAGCACCAGAAAGCTCAGCCCTCTCGGTCGTCACAGAGCACCAGAAAGCTCAGCCCTCTCGGTCGTCACAGAGCACCAGAAAGCTCAGCCCTCTCGGTCGTCACAGAGCACCAGAAAGCTCAGCCCTCTCGGTCGTCACAGAGCACCAGAAAGCTCAGCCCTCTCGGTCGTCACAGAGCACCAGAAAGCTCAGCCCTCTCGGTCGTCACAGAGCACCAGAAAGCTCAGCCCTCTCGGTCGTCACAGAGCACCAGAAAGCTCAGCCCTCTCGGTCGTCACAGAGCACCAGAAAGCTCAGCCCTCTCGGTCGTCACAGAGCACCAGAAAGCTCAGCCCTCTCGGTCGTCACAGAGCACCAGAAAGCTCAGCCCTCTCGGTCGTCACAGAGCACCAGAAAGCTCAGCCCTCTCGGTCGTCACAGAGCACCAGAAAGCTCAGCCCTCTCGGTCGTCACAGAGCACCAGAAAGCTCAGCCCTCTCGGTCGTCACAGAGCACCAGAAAGCTCAGCCCTCTCGGTCGTCACAGAGCACCAGAAAGCTCAGCCCTCTCGGTCGTCACAGAGCACCAGAAAGCTCAGCCCTCTCGGTCGTCACAGAGCACCAGAAAGCTCAGCCCTCTCGGTCGTCACAGAGCACCAGAAAGCTCAGCCCTCTCGGTCGTCACAGAGCACCAGAAAGCTCAGCCCTCTCGGTCGTCACAGAGCACCAGAAAGCTCAGCCCTCTCGGTCGTCACAGAGCACCAGAAAGCTCAGCCCTCTCGGTCGTCACAGAGCACCAGAAAGCTCAGCCCTCTCGGTCGTCACAGAGCACCAGAAAGCTCAGCCCTCTCGGTCGTCACAGAGCACCAGAAAGCTCAGCCCTCTCGGTCGTCACAGAGCACCAGAAAGCTCAGCCCTCTCGGTCGTCACAGAGCACCAGAAAGCTCAGCCCTCTCGGTCGTCACAGAGCACCAGAAAGCTCAGCCCTCTCGGTCGTCACAGAGCACCAGAAAGCTCAGCCCTCTCGGTCGTCACAGAGCACCAGAAAGCTCAGCCCTCTCGGTCGTCACAGAGCACCAGAAAGCTCAGCCCTCTCGGTCGTCACAGAGCACCAGAAAGCTCAGCCCTCTCGGTCGTCACAGAGCACCAGAAAGCTCAGCCCTCTCGGTCGTCACAGAGCACCAGAAAGCTCAGCCCTCTCGGTCGTCACAGAGCACCAGAAAGCTCAGCCCTCTCGGTCGTCACAGAGCACCAGAAAGCTCAGCCCTCTCGGTCGTCACAGAGCACCAGAAAGCTCAGCCCTCTCGGTCGTCACAGAGCACCAGAAAGCTCAGCCCTCTCGGTCGTCACAGAGCACCAGAAAGCTCAGCCCTCTCGGTCGTCACAGAGCACCAGAAAGCTCAGCCCTCTCGGTCGTCACAGAGCACCAGAAAGCTCAGCCCTCTCGGTCGTCACAGAGCACCAGAAAGCTCAGCCCTCTCGGTCGTCACAGAGCACCAGAAAGCTCAGCCCTCTCGGTCGTCACAGAGCACCAGAAAGCTCAGCCCTCTCGGTCGTCACAGAGCACCAGAAAGCTCAGCCCTCTCGGTCGTCACAGAGCACCAGAAAGCTCAGCCCTCTCGGTCGTCACAGAGCACCAGAAAGCTCAGCCCTCTCGGTCGTCACAGAGCACCAGAAAGCTCAGCCCTCTCGGTCATCACAGAGCACCAGAAAGCTCAGCCCTCTAGGTCATCACAGAGCACCAGAAAGCCCAGCCCTCTCGGTCATCACAGAGCACCAGAAAGCCCAGCCCTCTCGGTCATCACAGAGCACCAGAAAGCCCAGCCCTCTCGGTCATCACAGAGCACCAGAAAGCCCAGCCCTCTCGGTCATCACAGAGCACCAGAAAGCCCAGCCCTCTCGGTCATCACAGAGCACCAGAAAGCCCAGCCCTCTCGGTCATCACAGAGCACCAGAAAGCCCAGCCCTCTCGGTCATCACAGAGCACCAGAAAGCCCAGCCCTCTCGGTCATCACAGAGCACCAGAAAGCCCAGCCCTCTCGGTCATCACAGAGCACCAGAAAGCCCAGCCCTCTCGGTCATCACAGAGCACCAGAAAGCCCAGCCCTCTCGGTCATCACAGAGCACCAGAAAGCCCAGCCCTCTCGGTCATCACAGAGCACCAGAAAGCCCAGCCCTCTCGGTCATCACAGAGCACCAGAAAGCCCAGCCCTCTCGGTCATCACAGAGCACCAGAAAGCCCAGCCCTCTCGGTCATCACAGAGCACCAGAAAGCCCAGCCCTCTAGGTCATCACAGAGCACCAGAAAGCCCAGCCCTCTCGGTCATCACAGAGCACCAGAAAGCTCCAGATTCTTCTTAAAAGCGTGCGCTCCTGCTCTCCCTCTCCCCCCCTCCCCAACCCTGACCTTGACCCCTTCCGACGTAGTCTTACATGACAGGTCTTGGTTGAGGCTCTGGAAGTTTTTTTCATAAGCTCCTGTCAACTGAAAGAAAATGCAGAACCTAAAAGTTGAGGATTATGTTCTATCTGGCAGACACAACTGAGGACTTAAGGCCGAGACGTAGCATCTCAGAAGCTCTGAGAGGGTGCCGCAGCGAGGCAGAGAGGGCAGCCAGCGCACGCGGGAGCTTTTGCGACGAACGCCGGGTGGTTGGAACTGCAAAGGATTGCTATTAATTTAGGAAAGCCACACATCTCAAATTAAAGAATTTAGCAGTTTTCTATAACAGGAAGATGCGAAAGTCTGGGCTCAGTGAAGCCATGCCTTGGATGTGCACCCCAGCCCTCTGGGGCCGGCGCCCCGCGCTTTCTCATCTTTCTTCGTCTTCTGAGGGTGCGCTTGGAGGATTGGGGGGTGAGGCCGCAGTGGCGGCTGCCTGGATGCCTGGCATCCGGGCCCACTCTGAGCTCCCTCAGGGCTCGCCGGAGGGGCAGCTGTAATGTGATGGCTGATGGCTGCCGGGTTTTTATTGACCAGTATGGCAGGCGACGGGGCTGCCCAGGTGACACCAGAGATAAAGAGCCCGCCTGCCAGTGCAGGAGACGGAGGAGAGCCTGGCTCGCTCCCTGGGTGGGGAAGAGCCCCTGGAGGAGGGCACGGCCGCCCACTCCAGTGTTCCTGCCTGGAGAATCCCGTGGACGGAGGGGCCTGGAGGGCTACGGTTCTTAGGGTCGCAAAGAGTCGGACATGACCGAAGCGTCTCAGCACACACACACGGCAGGCAATGTGTTTTGGCACTGATGCTCCATATACGATTCTTCTGTACCTCAAATTGGAGAATGACACCTTGGCACACACCTTCTCCCTCAGTCTCCTGCTCTGAGGAACAAATACATTTTGCTCTCTCCTCCTCTCTTTACACCCAGGGTGGCTCACAGACATCTCTCTCTCCCTGTGCCTTCTAGGCTGTGCAGGTGAGAGAGTTCCATTTCTGAGCAGATATGAACATTGTTCCAGGAAAAAAGCCATGCAGTCCATTGCCCTTGGACAGCACCACCCTGAAATAGGTGGCGTTGACCCAGCACCAAAAGTTCGACGATAAAAAAAAAAGAGAGAAAAAAAATGGAGTGCTCCCTAAGAATATTTAAAAGAAACTGCCTTTTAAGTTTCCTTTCTTCTCCGCTCTGCACCCAACCTCCCTGCTGTTGGCAGGCTGCAGATGGCAGGGCTCACACAAAGGTGATGTTCTGCTCAGACGCTCTGCTGATCTCAGAGGGGTGACTGGCTTTTTTTTTTTTTTTCCTGTGGGGCTCACCTCCTGGCTCTTGGTGGACTTAAAAGGCATCCACTTTGCAAGGAAAAGATTTTTAAATGCTAAGTGCATAGCATGATAATAGACACGGAGGCTTCGTTGTGGGGGGGAGAGAGAACAGATAGAAGTGCCTAGGCGGCAACAGGAAAATGTGAGCTGATAACGCAGTAAACTGTAACCACGATGCTGAGGAAGACACGGTAAGGAACGTCCTGGAGGCAGGAAGGGGAGTCTGAGGTTAGTTAGAAAAAAATAAAAGTAGGCTTCTGCTGATGGAAAGAAGACTGCTGGGCCGTCCAAGCAGGGGAAAGCCAGCAGAAGCAGAGGCGTGGGGAGGAAAGAGAGGTGTGCAGGGCAGAGAGGGCCGGAAGGAAAGAGACTCGGCGGTAAAGAGCAATACTCGAGGTCAGATCAGTCCGGCTTAGGGAAGCCTTCTCCTAGATGGCCGTTCAGAGCAAGACTCTGGACTACTTTGTGTGGAAAAGCTACAGACATCCGGGGTCACAGCGGGAAACCACCCATAAAATCCTGGAAGAAGCACCTCTCTTCTCCCATGCGTGATTCCTGATAAATCCCAGGGGCTTGGACACCAGGATTCAGATCCAGTTTTTGGTTAAGGCCTTGCAGTTGACCGTGAACCATGATAGACTGGTTGGTGAGCTCCCACTAAATCGTCAGTCCTGAACAATGTCACAGAGCCCACCCTCAGCTCGGTTCACCTGGCTCCCCTAGTACCCTAAACTTCTGGCACTGTTGAAATTTCTAGATGAAGCCCTTTAGCCAGCTTTTCGTACATGCTTTAAAAAAATCTTCAAAGGTCTTCTCTACAGTATAACCCATAGGATCTTCCTTATATTAATATCTTAAGGATAAATGGATCGCTTTCTTTCCCCACAGGTGTTATCACTAACAAAGAATTTGGCCTGTACCTGTAATGAAACGAAGTCCGTTTAACTTTTTAAAACTTATTTCCAGCCTTTAGGAAAAAAAAAAAAAAAAATCCTCTCCAGCTGGTAACATATG
Source organism: Cephalophus harveyi (assembly GCA_006410635.1). NCBI lineage: Eukaryota > Metazoa > Chordata > Mammalia > Artiodactyla > Bovidae > Cephalophus > Cephalophus harveyi. The sequence continues at coordinate 15,103 of SJYT01054919.1, read as the reverse complement.
ATGCTTTCAACAGAAATCCAATATCATTATTTTTGGAAGTTTTTTTTTTTTTTTCCTATTTATTTATTTAGCTGCATCAGGTCTTATTTGCAACAAGCAGAATCTTCCCTTGCAGTCCACGGACTCTCTAGTGTGGCAGGTGGGCCCGTTGTTTCGTGGCGTGTGGAATCTTAGTTCCCTGACTAGGGATTGCACCATGTCCCCCGCATTGCAAGGTGGATTCTTAACCACCAGGCCACCAGTGAAGGCCTCCAGTATCATTATTAGCCAGTGGGCAGCCATACTTTTCAACTGAAGCTGACCAACTGGAAAGCTTTTATAATCAGGTTCATCCAAAACCCATCTGAGTCAAGCCTACATCACCTTTCCTAAACCATTCACTGTCTTTTTACAGAATTGGTGGTTTCTCGCCTCTCAGTGACCAGAAGATTTCATCTGCATCTTACTGACCACCTATAGTGTCACTTTTATGCTCTTCACCCAGGTGAGAACTTTTTGTCTTTCGGTCAAATAACCTATTCAAAATCTGAGTGAACTCCAGGAGTTGGTGATGGACAGGGAGGCCTGGCGTGCTGAGACTCATGGGGTCACAACAAGTCAGACATGACTGAGCGACTGAACTGACTGACTGATACAAGCTTGAAAGGAAAGCTTTCCCCAGTGCTCTTGAAAGTGCCTGTGGACATGCTGAGAGCCGTGGAGCAGGGTGCTTGGAAGGAGGAGGCGGTAAGAAGGGGGTGGGCACGGAAGTACGTGGACATCCTGGGATGCATTAAAACAAGAGTTAGCAAGCTTCCCACTGAGTTAGAAAACAAACTTATGGTTACCAAAGGGGAAAGGTGGGGGGCAGGGATAACTCAGGAGTTTGGGATTGACACAGACACACCTTTATATTTAAAATGGATAACCAACAAGGACCTACTGTACAGCACAAGGATCTTGCTTAATACTCCACCTAAATGGGAAAAGAATTTGTAAAAGAATAGACCTATGTATATGTGGGATTGAACTGGGGCTTCCCTGGTGGCTCAGAGGCTGAAGAATCCACCTGCAATGCAAGAGCCCGGGGTTTGAGCCCTGGGTTGGGAAGGTCCCCTGAAGAAGGGAATGGCTATCCACTTTTCTTGCCTGGAGAATCCATGGACAGAGCAGCCTGTCCACACACACACACACACACAGAGAACTGAATCACCTTCTGTATACTTGAAACTAACACAACATTGTAAACAAACTATGCGTGCCAAGTCACTTCAGTCGTGTCCCACTCTGTGCGGCCCTATGGAGCACAGCCTGCCAGGCTCCTCTGTCCGTGGGATTCTCCAGACAAGAATACTGGAGCGAGTTGCCTCACCCTCCTCCAGGGGATCTTCTCCACCCAGGAATCAAACCCACACCTCTAGGTCTCCTGCACTGGCAGGTGGGTTCTTTACCGCTAGCGCCACCTGGGAAGCCCACATCAACTATATATATATATATATATATATTTTTTTAAATCTTTATTTTATATTGGAAAACCAACTATAGTCCAATATAAAATAAAGATTTTAAAAAAAGAATTAGTGAGCTTCCAAAACTGATACGCCTTCTGCACACCAATTCTGCTGATTCTTATAAGAGCAGTGGTACAGGCCAATTAGAGCGGAATGAACAGACAGGGGTATACATGATGGACTCGAGTCTGGTGACAATTTCCCTTGAGTTTCTTATATTTCCACATGTCTTGTGAGCTTTTGTTTCAGACTGACATTTCAAGGATGCTTCCTAGCAAGCCTCTTTGGAAGGCAGAGATAATGCTTCCCACCGGGGCAAAGGGCAGGCAGATTCATTCTGCAGTATAGAAGATTCTGGTTCCATAAAGTCCTATTCCAAACCATGGAGTGTGCAGGCATCATCTGACTTTCTTCACTCAGTGGGAACCGAGGTTCAGGGCACTGGAACAGAAATGTGGTTGCTGCTGTAAGAAATTCCTTAGTCTCTGACCCAGAATTCTCATGTGAATGGCAGGCTAATTGATTCCCTGCAAGTAGGGTAAAATTCCAGCTCATTACCAGTTCTTCTCCTGACAAGGAGAAGCCCTTTGATGTGATTATTTTGTTATTTGCCACATAGAGAGATGGTCTTCTGGTGGGCATCTCAAGTGATGAAGACAAAACTCTAACATTTACAAAGGATTTCTGTGGTCAATACTTACATGAAACTGAAAACTTGGGACTGGTTCTAGCCTTGATATATAGGATTCGGGATGCTAATTCCACAACAAGAATCTCAGGATTTTTTTTTTTTTTAGATTTTTTGATGTGGGCCATTTTTAAAGTCTTGTATTGAGTGTTATAATATTGCATCTGTTTTATGTATTGGGTTTTTGACCCTGAGGTATGTGGGATCTTAGCTTCCTGACCAGGGATCAAACCTACACCCCTTGCATTGGAAGGCAGAGTCTTAACCACTGGACTGCCAGGGAGGTCCCAAGAACCTCAGTTTTAACCGTAAGGCAGAATCTAGCCTCAGCCTCTTCTAGCAAGACACTTCAAACCCCTCCTACTTTGCCACTGCAGGGGAGGAAAAATAATTTCCTCTGTACCCTTCTATGTGGGCTTCCCTGGTGGCTCAGAGGTTAAAGCGTCTGCCTCCAATGCGGGAGACCCGGGTTCGATCCCTGGGTCGGGAAGATCCCCTGGAGAAGGAAATGGCAATCCACTCCAGTATTCCTGCCTGGAAAATCCCATGGACGGAGAAGCCTAGTAGGTTACAGTCCACGGGGTCGCAAAGAGTCGGACACGACTGATCGACTTCACCTCACCTCACCTCACCCTTCTATGTTCTTGACTGAGACCCCCCAATAGAAAACAGATTAATGGGAGATAAACAGAAGTTTAATAACATGTATTGTTGTTGTTTTTCAGTGGCTAAGTCATGTCTGACTCTGCAACCCCATGGACTGCATGCAGCACGCCAGACTTCCCTGTCCTTCACTATCTCCCGGAGTTTGCGCAAACTCATGTCCGTTGAGTCGGTGATGCCATCCAATCATCTCATCCTCTGCCACCCTATTCTCTTTCTGCCTTCAGTCTTCTCCAGCATCAGGGTCTTTTCCAATATATATATAGATGTACATGTCATTGTATACCTCTTATACATGTGGGAGAGACCCAGGAAAGATGAGGAATTCTCCCAAATGGCCCAAGCCTTCCCCTTAAATACCATCTCCAGCTAAGGATAAAAGAAGGATGCTGTTTGAGAGGAAGTTCTGTTAGGGGACTTCCCTGGTGGCTCATATGATAAAGCGTCTGTCTACAAAGCGGGAGACCCGGGTTCGATCCCTGGGTTGGGAAGATCCCCTGGAGAAGGAAATGGCAAGCCACTCCATTGCCTGGAAAATCCCATGGACAGAGGAGCCTGGTAGGCTATGGTCCATGGGGTCGCAAAGAGTCGGACACGACTGAGCGACTTCACTTTCACTTTCCTGTTAGGGGAGGTGTGACCCAGAAGAGAATAGTAAGCAAGAATGTGGTCATTATGCAAATTTAAGACAGTGCCTTCTCTAAGGATAAGAGTTCTAGAGTTCTAGTTGCCCTCCAGGTCCTGATGGAGAAAAGCACACTTACAATGGGAACCTCCCTCATAAATAGAAAGAAGGCTGCCTTCTGCTCAGTTTCCAGAGCTTCGTCTGTGTCTGCCATTTCTCAAAAACAACCAGCTTATAATCATCCTTATGCCAAAGAGGCGGATTTGGGGTGGCAGCTGCTGTTTCTCCTTACACCTTCACTGTTACAGGATAAATACCAATTTCTCCACTTGCCTTAAAACTAGGAGACATTCTAGCCAATAAGATATAACGGCTCATCTGCCGGGGAGTTTCGAAAAGCGTTTGTTTTTTATTCTTATAAACGGAAGCAGGCCTGGCCAGCGCCCACCCCTTTACTACTTTGACCATAGCGCGGATGCTGGGGGCAGTTGGAGAAGTCGTCACCTGACTCTAAGGAAATTCAAGAGACCCTGAGAAATCTTAACTAATATCTCAGCAATTGGCCACCAGCAACACTGTTTGTGTTAATAAAAACAAGAAACTCCCTTAATTTAGGCCACTGTAAGTTGGTTTTATGTTACTTGTCACTTGCAGATGTTCAGTTCAGTTGCTCAGACGTTCAGTTCAGTGCAGCACACCAGCCTTCCCGGTCCATCACCAACTCCCAGAGCTTGCTCAAGCTCACATCAATTGAGTCCATGATGCCATCCAACCATCTCATCCTCTGTCGTCCCCTTCTCCTCCCATCTTCAATCCTTCCCAGCATCAGGGTCTTTTCCAATGAGTCAGCCCTTCGAATCAGGTGGCCAAAGTATTATTGGAGTTTCAGCTTCAGCATCAGTCCTTCCAGTGAATATAAGGACTCATTTCCTTTAGGATGGACTGGTTGGATCTCCTTGCAGAAGGGACTCTGACTCTCCAACATCACAGTTGGTTAGGTAGTGGTGTTCATTCCCACCCCTTTCTTTCCAACAGGCTCCCCATGGCATTCACGGGCCCTGACCCACATCTGGGCTGGAGCCAGTCACGGAGCCCTCTCCTCGTTGACACGGAGTGGGTGTGTGACAGCATCTTTCTTGTCAGGAGACAGGCTGGGAAGTCAGCTGGGGCTTTGAGGAAAGAGTCCTTGCTCCTTATAAACAGGCAGCAGGAGATCCTCCCCTTTTTTCCATTGCATGTGATGGCATGTGAGGGTCTGAGGGTGGGCAGGAAAATGAATGGCGAGGAAGACCCTGGACATTCATGCAGTGACTCTGGACCATTTGTTTTGTAAAATAACAAGTAGCCTGCTGTTTTTAGTCAGTCTGAGCTGATGATTTCTGATACTTTGAGCTAAACTCATCCAACTACATGAAGTCCTCATCTAATTCCTCAACTAAATGCTGAGACCCCAACACTCCACAATTCCCTCGATACACCTAAACCAGGTGGACTTGGTTCTGGGCTTGACAAGGTAAACTAACCCAGTTAAAAGACTTTTGGGGACTTCTCTGGTGCTCTGGGGAGAAGGCAATGGCACCCCACTCCAGTACTTTTGCCTGGAAAATTCCATGGAAGGAGGAGCCTGGTGGGCTGCAGTCCATGGGGTCGCTAAGAGTCAGGCACGACTGAGCGACTTCACTTTCACTTTTCACTTTCATGCATTGGAGAAGGAAATGGCAACCCACTCCAGTGTTCTTGCCTGGAGAATCCCAGGGACAGAGGAGCCTAGTGGGCTGCCGTCTATGGGGTCGCACAGAGTCGGACACGACTGAAGCAACTTAGCAGCAGCAGCAGCAGCTGGTGCTCTGGTGGTTAAGACTTCGCCTTCCGATGCAGGGAGTATGGGTTCAATCCCTGGCTGGGGAACTAAGATCCCACATACTTCGCAGCCAAAAAACCAAAACATAAGACAGAAGCAATATTGTAATAAATTCAGTAAAGACCTAAAAATGGTCCATATTAAAAAAGACATTTTAAATGTCCATATTAAGACATTTAGCTTTATTTATTTAGTATTAGTTACAGGTATTATAACGATAACTGGCATTTGTATAGTACTTGACATAGGTCATTTAATCCTTACATCTTTCGGAAAAAAAGGCAGTATAGGCATTATTTCTTTCATTTTTAAGCCAGATACATGAACATTCTGCCTTAAATCCTTTTGTGAATTGAGAAATGATTTATGTAATAAATCTTATTCCACTTGTCAGGCTCCACTTTGCTTTGCAGATAAGTACCTGTTTGCTCTATATTTGCATATCTTAAATTTATAGCACTCACTAAGATAATTTTGAAGGCACAAAATAATGATTACCTTCAAGCATGAGCCAATATAAAACACTCTGGCAAGGTTTCACCCATAGACCGGCAGAGAATTGCAAGGTTTGTTTATATTAAATGCTCTGTCGGCTTGAAAAATGGTGATAGACTTTGTCGGTGCTTAGTCACCATTATGCTTTATGGAAAGAGGTCAAAAAAGAAGAGGAAGTTCAAGACATTATTCTTTGAATCGAGCACAGTACCAGGAGCACAAGTGAGCCCCATCTCATGATTTCACTGACAATAAATTTAAGTGTGGGGCCCTTGCACATGAAACGAGCATTTAGGACCGTGTGCTCCACTCTAAATCATCTGTTTATGATGGCTCTCTCCTTTCCTGTTACAGAGAGTCATTGTAAAGGTAAACATTAGCTTTAATGGCCAGATCTTCCTTGACCATTTTTCTTAGTCAAACTCCAATCTGACAAGTGAAGTTTTATAAAAACATATTGTTTTAACATGTCTGCTAAATCACCTTGTTTCTAGGCATTAACTTAAAAGATTGCTTTCACTGTTATACCAAGTCAAAAACAGATGGAATTCCTGCAAGATGGTGCAGAGAAGCTCTTGGGACATATGCTGATTTTGTTGTCTTAATGAGACCTATTTGGGAATAATTTTTTTTCAAGTCCTTCCACAAAGGAGAATCTTTATTTTTTCTATTTACAGAAAATGTGAACATTCTCAAACCAAAGCAATATTCTCTAGTGGAAAAGTGTTAAAAAACATCTAAAAAATTAATTATTCCAAGTGCATGTTCATACTATCAGAAATCTATTCAATGCATGGATCTTGAAAGTTGTTTTCCTTAGACCAATACTTTTGCGAGCATTTGCAAATACCTTTAATATAAACCAATACAGTATTGTAAAGTAAAATAAAGTAAATTTGAAAAAAATAAAAATAAAAAAAGGAGCAAGAGGGTTGAAGACATGGAAAAAAGAATGCAAATGAGAAAAACACTGCAAAGGACAGTTCAGTTCAGTCGCTCAGTCATTTCCAACTCTTTGCAACCCCGTGGACTGCAGCATGCCAGGCCTCCCTGTCCTTCACTATCTCCCAGAGTTCACTCAAACTCATACCCATTGAGTCCATGATGCCATCCAACTGTCTCTCCTCTGACATCCCCTTCTCCTCCCACCTTCAATCTTTCCCAGCATCAGGATCTTTTCCCAATGAGTCAGTTCTTTGCATTAGGTGGCCAAAGTATTGGAGCTTCAGCTTCAGCATCAGTCCTTCCAATGGATATTCAGGACTCATTTCCTTTAGGGTTGACTGGTTTTATCTCCTGGTTTTATCTCTCAAGAGCCTTCTCCAATACCACAGTTCAAAAGCATCAATTCTTCGGTGCTCAAATTTCTTTATGACCCAACTCTCACATCCATACATGACTACTGAAAAAACCATAGTTTTGACTAGATGGACCTTTGTTGGCAAAGTAATGTCTCTGCTTTTTAATATGCTGTCTAGGTTTGCCATAGCTTTTCTTCCAAGGAGCAAGTGTCTTTTAATTTCATGCCTGCAGTCACCATCTGCAGTGATTTTGGAGCCCAAGAAAATAAAGTCTGTCACTGTTTCCATTGTTTCCCCATCTATTTGCCATGAAGTGATAGACAAATTGAAGGATTCTTGCAAAGGACAGGAATATGAAGAGTAATAAGTTTCCTCCCAACACTGAGCTACTCTGGAAGCTTCCCTGTCTCCATGCTCTTCATAACTCATGATCAAGGCTAAGCGGAGTTGAGACTACAGCTTTTGACTCTACAGGTCACTTATTCATCCATCAAATAGTTATTAATTTGCAGTAGGTCCTAGATGTATTATCGTGAGCCAGTATGGGCACTGCCCCAACCTCATCAAGCTTCCAATTGAGAAACCAAAACCTCTCTGTCATACAACCCTAAATGGCATGATCCTACTGTGTCACATTTTGCCATACACCCTATGAGGCTTTTCTGTTGGTTTTGGTTCTGGTTTTCCTCACTGGGCCATAATAGCTTCCATCCATATGGTTTTAATGGATGTCCATCCATTTCGTTTTCCCTGTTTCCCTTCATTACCTGTTTTCTTCGTTGTTGTTGTTCAATCGCTAAGTCGTGTCCTACTCTTTGCAACCGCATGGACTGCAGCACGCCAGGCTCCTCTGTCCTCACTATCTCCCAGAGTTGGCTGGAATTCATATTCATTGAGTCAGCCATGCACTCTAAGCATCTCATCCTCTGTCACTCCTTTCCCCTTTTGCCTTCAATTTTTCCCAGCATCAGGGTCTTTTCCGATGAGTCAGCTCCTCCCATCAGGTGGCCAAAGTATTGGAGCTTCAGCTTCGGCATCAGTTCTTCCAGTGAATATTCAGGACTGATTTCCTTTAGGATGGACTTGTTTTATCTCCTTGCAGTCCAAGGGACTCTCAAGATTCTTCTTCAGCACCACAATTCAAAAGCATCAATTCTCCAGCGCTCAGCCTTCTTTATGGTCCAACTCTCACATCTGTACATGACTACTGGAAAAACCATAACTTTGACTATATGGATTTTGTTGATAAAGTGACATCTCTGCCTTTTAATATACTGACTAGATTTGTCATAGCTTTCCTCCCAAGCAATAAGTGTCTTTTAATTTCATTTTCTACCCATCCTCAAGACTTCTACATACATCCTTGCTATTTTTCTCTTTGAAAAATTTTCAAATTTTCTACCTAGATATTGTTCTGAGAAAGGCACTCACTGCTTGATCTTCCAGCCAGTAAACATTAGGGTAAAGATCATGCCCAAATAAAGCCACTGAAAAACACAAAGGAGTATTTCAACTGGAGATTCCCTGCCTCCCTAGTTACAACTTTATCCTGTCCTTCATTCTATCTTTAATGTTGAGAAGACCAGCCTAGGGTACCATCTGCTTAAATCCCTCTACCCTGTCCAGAGCATTAATGAAGACAATAAAAAACTATTCTCACGAGAACATAAGCCATTATTAAAAGGAAATCAGAGTATACAGAAATCACTATACAGACACACTTCCTGTGGGTAAAGTATTTTAGATGCAATAAATGTCATGTTTTCACAAGATGGACATTTCATGCAGACGAAACATGAAAGGCACTAGACTATGGTCCCCAATAGATGCTGAGTTCAAGGACCAAGGCTTTTCATGTGAAAGCTGAAGTTTGTGTAAAGCTGTAACAGTAAGATATGAGTTGGTGTGTGCATGGAGAGATATAGTTACACATATTCATGTTTTTTAATTTTTTTAATTGAAGTGTAGCTGATTTACAATCCTGTGTTAGTTTCAGGTGTACAGCCCAGTGATTCAGTTTTATATATCTGTGTGTGTGTGTGTGTGTGTGTGTGTATGCACGCTTGCTAAGTTGTTTCAGTCCTGCCTCACTCTTTAAGACCCCATGGACTGTAGCCTGCCAGGCTCCTCTATCCATCAGATTCTCCAGGCAAGAATACTGGAGGGGGTTGCCACGCCCTCCTCCAGGGGATCTTCCCCAACCAGGGACTGAACCCACGTCTCTTGTGTCCCCTGCATTGGCAGCCAGGTTCTCTACTGCTAGCGACACCTGGAAGGCCCATTCCTTTTCAGATTCTTTTCCCTTATAGGCTATTACAAGATAGCGAGTATAGTTTCCTGTGGTATACGGTAGGTCCTGGTGGATTTCCATTTCATATATAGTAGTATGTATCTGTTAATCCCAAACTCCTAATTTATTCCTCCCCTTTCCCTTGTGGTAACCAAAATGATCTTCTGCACAGACACAGAGCACACATATTCATCCACGTGTTGCTTGCTGTGTGCCAGGCACTCTGCAAGACACCAGGTGTACAAAGGTGGGTCAGACACGGACCCTCGGAGAGCCTGTCTCGCTGAAGTTTATGGGAGTCCCATTACACAAAGCTTACGTGTGTCTGGCTGCACAACTCTGAACTTCATTTTCTTTGATTACTCTAAATGGATCTTGTTTGGTTGTTTTATTAGAGCTTGGAGCATTTTCAGTGAGGCATCCTATCAGCCTTCCTATGCGGTATGCCAACCTGTGGGCTCCCCGCGATGATAAATCTACATCTCACTTATAACCCATTCAAAGGGGACTACCGGGGCATTAGAAGGAAAACTTATCATAGACTGGGAAAAAATTCTGATTTCTTGTTACAAAAGGTTGACTTTAGTGTTGATAGGAAACGTTAACAGTGATAGGATAGTACAAACCCCCGGTATTTTCTCAATTTTAACAACTAGAGGGGCTCAGCAAGTACCCGAACTCTGGCACATGCCCTGTCAAATGCCAGCTGTTCTGCTCATTCACTAACCAGATGAGGGATGACCACCCTGAGCGCTAACTCGCATTTCTCATAAAACCGACGCTCTGTTAATGCGGGAGCTATGACTATGCCACTTCCTTGCCTTCAATGTCTTGAATTCTTCTGCTTGCTTATGCCTGGGGCATGAAGAACGGCACACCCAGAGACAGGGCTTCCTAGGAGCTGCATGAATGAAATAACCCAGCCGAGCTCTAGAGCGATTGTTTGTCATCAAATATACATAAAGGACCCGGGGCCCCACCTGACTAGACGCGACCATTTTTACCTCGGTGTTTTCCATCGTGGCGACATGATCATAAACATATTAACAAGTCCTACAGTGTGATCAACAACAGATGTAGAATTAAAAGTGTTGACAAGTTGCATCAGGTATCTGGGCTTTATGCCTTTTCCACCACATCTAAATCCCACTGCTCCAGAAAACTGCCCAAGCAACTGTTCTCTCTGAAAAGCTGTTCACTGGGAAAACATCCCTTTTCGTTTCGTGCTTTGACTGGAGAAATAGACACAGATTCCCTTGAAGCAGCTTTGAGGGAAGAAAATCTACTTTACAATGCCAACTACTTGTCACAGAATAGCTCCTAATTTTGAAATGGGAATCTTTTCACCATACGCACCTACTGAAAGAAATACTCTTAGAAAGTTACTGAAATAAAGTCAGTGATTTGATTAATAACTATTACAATAAAATGGAAACATTTTATTTTTCAACTGCCATATGAAAAATAGATAGCCAGTGAGAATTTGCTATTTGACTCAGGGAACTCAAACCAGCACTGTGTGACAGCCTAGAGGGGTGGGAAGGGGTGGGAGGTAGGGGGAGGTTCAAAAGGGAGGGGACATAGATATATACCTATGGCTAATTCATGTTGATGTGTGGAAGAAACCAACACAGTATTGTAAAGCAATTATCCTTCGATTACAAATAAATTACAAAAAAACTTTGTCAAAAATCTGAACATAGATCTTATGCATATAATTCTTCAAAACCTCTATATAAACATTTCCACATGATCTAAGGAAAATTTGAAGTTATGTTCAACAACAAACACAAATAAAATTGGTGTTATACTAAAAAAAGACAAAATTACTGAAATAAAAGCAGTGATTTGATTAATAACTACTAAAACAAAATGGGCTTCCCTGCTGGCTTAGATGGTAAAGAATCCACCTGCAATGCAGGAGACCTGGGTTCAGTCCCTGGGTTGGGAAGATCCCCTGGAAGAGAGCATGGCAACCCACTCTAGTATTCTTACCTGGAGAATCCCTGTGGACAGAGGAACTTGGCGGAGTACAGTCCGTGGGGTCACAAAGAGTCGGACACAACTGGGTGACTAAGCACGAAATGAAATAAAATGTCTTTTAAATAATTTAAAGGGGAGGCTAGTAAACATCTCATGCTTTTTGTCTTCCAGCTTCTTCCCCTTTGAGGAATTTCCCATCATCCTTTGCATCGTTATATGCATCCTTGGCCTTGGGAGCGCAGGTAAAATGGTGAGCACACCACCCAGGCTGGTGAGTCAGAACACTTCCATCTCCAGACGCACTGGCTCATGCCAGCAATGAGCCTGGGTTCCACGGCAGAGCAAGCAGAATTTCCCTCTGGGCTTTTGGAAGAGCTCTTGGGAAATACCTGCATCTGGGTTCACGAGCTGTGACAACAATGTAAGTCAACTGGTATATTTGCTACCACTCCGGAAGAGCGTTCCTGATAACAAACCTAACAAAGAAAAAAAAAAAAGCAGAACTGAGACTGAAAAAAAAAAGAGAGAGAGTAAGGAGGAAGGTTGTGGATAACAATAAGAAAGAGAGAAAAGTCTTGGTGACCATGTCTGAGGCTCCTAGTTCAAGCCAGACATGAAAACATACCCACTCCTGACATTTTCAGTTATATTAGCCATCAACTCCTTTTTCTTATTGGTTACTCTAATTTTTGTGCTGTGGGCTGCAAACTTTTTCTCTAAAATAACCAGATAGTGAATGGCATCACCGACTCGATGGACATGAGATTGGGTAAACTCCGGGAGCTGGTGATGGACAGGGAGGCCTGGTGTACTGGAGTCCATGGGGTTGCAAAGAGTCAGTCACGACTGAGCGACTGAAGTGAACCAAACTGGAGCTTTGCACGCCACACGCTGTCTGTTACAACTACTCTCACTGCAGCATGAAAGCAGACACAGGCAACACATAAACACGCGTCACTGTGCTCCAGAAAGACCCTTCCTGGGGACCCCAGAATGTGAGTTTCATAAAACTTCCATGCATCACAAAATACTATTTTTCTTATTTATTTTTCAACCATTTAAAAACATAAAACCATTGTAGCTCAAGGGCTATGCTCAACAGACTTGAGCTTGTCTAAAATTCCCTCCTTCTGTTCTGTCAACAATCTCAGAGATTCACGCTTTCTGCATTCTGCACCATTCGTTTGGGTGCGTGGACACTATCCTTAGCTCTAGGAGTGGGAGTGATTGGCTTAAGGCAGCAAGAAGACTCCACTCTTTGGCCACAGAGTTGACTCAGCAGTGGACGGACCTGGGATGGAGTTCCATCCAGCGAGACTTGAAGGACCGCTGACTAGGGCTTCTGAGACAGGCATCTCCTCTCTCCTGCTACCTGCTCAGCACCCCGGCCACCCGTCAGGGGAGAGGCTCTCTTACTACAGCTGGGAATGCGAGGAATGGGGATTTGAGACTCAGAATCGCTGCAGCCGCGAAACTCTGCCAGGAAGCAAGGTTTTGAGGATCAGGAAGGGAGCCGAAGCAGAGCTGGGGCCACGTGACGAGGTCGCTGAGCTGCATGGAGCCTCCCCCGGAGCCCAGCGGCCTGTGGCCTCCGCAGTGATGAGCTGATGAATCCCTCTCTGCTTAGCTTCTTTAGGACAAGCTTTCTGATAGCCTCATACATCCTGAAATGAAAGGAATCCTGAAGCATGCTTGAAAAAGCCTAAGAGGGCAAGGCCGGGCTGACTCAGGAAGGCTCGCGCGGCGCAGCGGCCGCGGCGCCCGCTCATCAGGCCAGGCCAGCGCGGCAGGCTCTTCAGCTGTTCCGATCCAAGGACTGTGCCTTGCTTGCTTTCTTTTTTTAATCAAAAGCTGCCCAGGCTCTTCAGGAAATAATTCACGTCAGACGAATGCACAAAAGGAAGCGTGTTTATTTATAAACAGAAACTGCTGCCCCAGTGACACACTAGAAGCTCCGGAGTCCTGGCTGCCGCTCCAAGGCCACGGCCGCGGGGCGCTCTGGCCCGCGCCCCCCACGCCCGCCGGAGTCTCTGGCCCGCGCCCCCCACGCCCGCCGGAGTCTCTGCCCCGCGCCCCCCACGCCCGCCGGAGTCTCTGCCCCGCGCCCCCCACGCCCGCCGGAGTCTCTGGCCCGCGCCCCCCACGCCCGCCAGATCTCTGCCCCGCGCCCGCACGTCCCGAGGGGGAAGCCCCTTATAACTGCCTTCGCCCCCACCCGAAGTCCTCCCCGCCCAGGGCGGACCCTGGCTGCCTCCTTTCCCCCAGGCCCCCGGTGGGAAATCACTCCCGGAGAGGCCGCCCTGGCCGCCTGCGCAGCAGCCCTTCCTCCCCGCACACCCCCCGTCGCGCTCCGGGCCCTGCTTCAGTTCAGCCACAGAAATTCCATCCAGCTGAAAGCCCATTCTTGTTGTCTTTAATCATGTTTCCCAAACTAGGAGACATGTTCCCTGAGGACAGGAACGTTCAGAACCCTGTTCTCCATCGTGTTCCCAGCGAGGAGCCCAGGGTGGTGTCTGGCAATAAGGAGGTGCTGAATGAATGGAGGGAGGTGAAATGAGCAGAGGGAGGGAGGCAGGGGCAGAGAGAGAGGAAAGAAAGAGAAAGAGGAAGGAAGGAAAAAGGGAGGAAGAGGGATAGGCAGGAAGGGAAGCAGTCCGTCCATGTGATCTCATTTCTGTAAGAAAATCTACAGACGGAAGCCGCTAGTTCTTAGAAAATACCTGGAAAATGTGTCAAATTGATACTATAATTTTCTCACCTTAAGACCAAAGGTGGATAATTTAAAACAAACCATTATCATGAACATAACTGTAAACCATTTCTACAGAAAATTACTTGCCAAATAAAGTGATTTTAACAGATTTACGTGTGTATAAGAATTTATAGCTTATGAAGCACTTTTCACCTAGATTTGCATTTAACTCTTTTAAGACTTCCCTCGAAGAGACGCTGTTATTTCTCTTGTCTAAGCTGCAAGAGCCGGGCCGGCGCACTACGTGCGGCCGGGAGGAGCTGCCCACGTCCGAGGTCGGGGACAGCAGCCTAGAGTGCGAGGTTGCGACGGCGCAGGAACGGCCGAGAGGAGCTACCCTGTGCTGAGGTCAGTGGCGGCCCCGGAGGAGACACCCGGCGTCCGAGGTCAGGGCAGCAGCTGGGTGGAGCCACCCCGCATCCGAGGCCAGTGGCGGCCGGGGGGAGACACCCCGCGTCCGAGGTCAGGGGCAGTCTGGAGAAGCCACCTCGAGCTTGAGGCCAGGGGCGGTGACCCTGAGCCTGAGCCTGAGGCCAGGGCCGGCAGCCGGGAGGAGCAACCCAAGGATCAGTGGCAGCTGAGGGCCTAGAGGATCTATCCCACGTTGAAGGTCAGGAACGAAGGCGGTAAGGAGATACCCTTCGTCCAAGGTAAGGAGCAGCGGCTGTGCTTTGCTGGAGCAGCCGTGAAGAGATACCCCACACCCAAGGTAAGAGAAACCCAAGTAAGATGATAGGTGGTGCAAGAGGGCATCAGAGGGCAGACATACTGAAACCATACTCACAGAAAACTAGTCAATCTAATCACACTAGGACCACAGCCTTGTCTAACTCAATGAAACCAAGCCATGCCTGCAGGGCAACCCAAGACGGGCGGGTCATGGTGGAGAGGGCTGACAGAACGTGGTCCACTGGAGAAGGGAATGGCAAGCCACTTCAGTATTCTTGCCTTGAGA
>SJYT01054914.1:0-27489 GCA_006410635.1 Cephalophus harveyi | reverse complement strand
ATTCTTGCCACCTCTTCTTAATATTTTCTGCTTCTGTTAGGTCCAGACCATTTCTGTCCTTTATTGAGCCCATCTTTGCATGAAATGTTCCCTTGGTGTCTCTAATTTTCTTGAAGAGATCTCTAGTCTTTCCCATTCTGTTTTCCTCTATTTCTTTGCACTGATCGCTGAAGAAGGCTTTCTTATCTCTTCTTGCTATTCTTTGGAACTCTGCATTCAGATGCTTATATCTTTCCTTTTCTCCTTGGCTTTTCGCTTCCCTTCTTTTCACAGCTATTTGTAAGGCCTCCCCAGGCAGCCATTTTGCTTTTTTGCATTTCTTTTCCATGGGGATGGTCTTGATCCCTGTCTCCCGTACAATGTCATGAACCTCCATCCATAGTTCATCAGGCACTCTATCTATCATATCTAGTCCCTTAATCTATTCCTTACCTCCACTGTATAATTATAAGGGATTTGATTTAGGTCATACCTGAATGGTCTAGTGGCTTTCCCTACTGTCTTCAATATAAGTCTGAACTTGGCAATAAGGAGTTCATGATCTTAGCCATAGTCAGCTCCCAGTCTTTTTTTGGCTGACTTTATAGAGCTTCTTCATCTTTGGCTGCAAAGAATATAATCAATCTGATTTCAGTGTTGACCATCTGGTGATGTCCATGTGTAGAGTCTTCTCTTGCGTTGTTGGAAGATGGTGTTTGCTATGACCAGTGCGTTTTCTTGGCAAAATTCTACCCCATGTCCAAGGAGCCGTGGCTGCAGGGGCGCAGGAGGGCTGAGAGGAGCTACTCCATGTTCAAGGTCAGGAGGGGAGGTGATGAGGAGATACCCCTCATCCAAGGTAAGGAGCAGTGGCTGCACTTTGCTGGGGCAGCCGTGAAGAGATATCCCACATCCAAGGTAAGAGAAACCCAAGTAAGACAGTAGGTGTTGCAAGAGGGCATCAGAGGGCAGACACACTGAAACCATGCTCACAGAAAACTAGTCAATCTAATCACACTAGGACCACAGCTTTGTCTAACTCATTGAAACTAAGCCATGCCCATGGGGCCACCCAAGATGGGTGGATCATGGTGGAGAGGTCTGAAAGAATGTGGTTCACTGGAGAAGGGAATGCAAACCACTTCAGTATTCTTGCCTTGAGTACCCAATGAACAGTATGAAAAGGCAAAATGATAGGATACTGAAAGAGGAACTCCCCAGATCAGGAGGTGCCCAATATGCTACTGGAGATCAGTGGAGAAAAAAATATATATACATGTAAAAGAGAAAATTAAAATTATCAATAACTTCATAACACAGAGAAAATCACGGTTAACATTTCTGTACAATGCTGCCACAATTTTCTGTATTTATATAATAAATTATAATCACATGAATGTTATTTTATAACTTCACTTTATATTTTGTGAGCATTTATAAGAGATCAAATGTTCCCCTAAAATGAATTTTAATTGCTAACTTATTGTCCATAAATGGACATACTCTAATTTATTAAAGCATTCCTTTTTTGTTGGGTAGCCAAAATATTTACACTGTGCCATCATAAATAACCACTGAAATGAATACCATTAAATATATGTCTTATTTTTGAACTTTTTATTTTGTATTGAGGTATAGCTAATTAACAAAATTGTGATAGTTTCAGGTATACAATCAAGGGACTCAGCTATACATGTATGTATCCATTCTCCCCCAGGGAACATGTGTCATTGTATAAGTTTGCTTATTTTCTTACTTGTAAGATGTGTATAAGAGACAGACCCTGAGCCCACATGCTACTGCAACTGAAGCCCAAACACTCTAGAGCCTGCACTCAGCAACAAGAGAACCCCACACAGCAATGAAGACCCAGCGCAGTCAAATAAATAAAAGAACTATTAAAAAATAAGTGGGAATAAAATTTGAGACATTAGAAAAATAGTAGNGGACACGACTGAGCGACTGAACTGAACTGAACTGAATGCATATATATAGATTTTAGAAAGAAGGTAACGATAACCCTGTATGCAAGACAGCAAAAGAGACACAGATGTATAGAACAGTCTTTTGGACTCTGTGGGAGAGGGAGAGGGTGGGATGATTTGGCAGAATGGCACTGAACATGTATAATATCATATAAG
Source organism: Cephalophus harveyi (assembly GCA_006410635.1). Classification (NCBI taxonomy): domain Eukaryota; kingdom Metazoa; phylum Chordata; class Mammalia; order Artiodactyla; family Bovidae; genus Cephalophus; species Cephalophus harveyi. The sequence continues at coordinate 25,369 of SJYT01054914.1, read as the reverse complement.
AAACGAGTCACCAATCCAGGTTCGATGCATGATACTGGATACTTGGGGGTGCACTGGGATGACCCAGAGGGATGGTACGGGGAGGGAGGAGGGAGGGGGTGCAGGATGTGGAACATGTATATACCTGTGGTGGATTCATGCTGATGTATGGCAAAACCAATACAATATTGTAAAGTAATTAACCTCCAATTAAAATAAATAAATTTATACTAAAAATTATAGAATATCTCATTATACTTTTTATTTAAAATAAGCCAACATGCACCATTCCTTTAAAACTGATCTAAGAACTTAAGAGCCTAGTAAAAGTTGGAGCAATGGCTAGAGAAAACATGCACAGATGTTTGTTATTTTCTTTAAATCACTTTTTTCCCAGAAATTGTTTATTTTACCAGAATTTACTAACTATGGGAACAAAACTGCTACAGAGTACAATCTATACCACAAATGGAATTATCAAGTTATATTCAATCTATTCTGTATTTTTTAACAGCAAGTGCATTTTCTATATGCAGAGCAAGCCCTGAAGAGCCTCACAGCCACAAATTGCGATTAGAAAAGCTGCTTGTTTAGCAGTTTCAAAGAGAACCAACATGACAATCAAACATGGAAAGAGCAGATGGAAAATTTATTTTAGGACATGCAGCAATAATAGAGAAATTAGGGAGCAATTAAAACATGAAAAAAAAATCAGCTTAGCTGAGAAAGTGAATCTAAAGATAGTTCAGTTCAATTCCCAATTATGCTTTTTTTTAAACCAAAGTTTGAATTAGAAAGAATGAAATCTGAATGTTCTTTTAAGAAATAAAGTACAACTTAGAGTGACATGTGGTGACTTAAAACAGCCTTAGTACACCTATGGGTGATTCATATTGATGTTTGAGAGAAAACAACAAAATTCTGTAACACAATTATCCTTCAATTAAAAAATAAATTTTTAAAAAAACAGAGGAATTATTCAATACCATCACTTATTTTTAGAAGATAAATTATTGATACCCATATTTGATTGCTGGTAGAGAGCAACAGTATCAAAGTCACAGTAGATAGCCTTGTATGTTTTTTAATTAACTACTTTTAAAAATTAAAATTTTTAAGTTGGTTGCATAAGAGTAAAGGCCCCATGTATGAATTTCTCAGACATTTTGTACCTAACACATCAGGAGAAATTAATGTAACCTTTGAAAATAAAGTTTTCTTTAAGTCAGTACTACTGGATTTAGAATATGTCAAGGCACAAGAATACCTTCATAGGAATAGTTGCATCTCCAAATGAAAATGAATTGTAGCATTCAGTAGAGGTAATTCCAGACACTCAGCCAGAAATCTTGTTCTGCTTCTGTTGAAGCTTAACGCCACCGAAGGCAGTGGGGATCCTGAGGCAACCCGGCCCACGGAAGTGCAACTGTTTGTCCGTGCAAATGAAGTAGCATCACAGGCTAGGTTCTCTGGAAGTGAATCCTAACCCAAGGAGTCATGTGCTAGTGATTTAATAAAATGCTCCCAGATGAAACCAATAAAAGAGTGGTAAAAACAAAGTCAAAGAAGAGGCTGAAACTAACCAGGTGTGTTTCGAGCAAAGGCCCTTGCAGGGCGGTTTCACCCTAAAGCAGAGGGAATTTTGAAGTATTATTATGGCATAGTTTATCCCAACACATAAATGCAACTCCAGGGAAGACGTGGCTCGATTAAATCATGTTGCCACCAAAAGGCTATTGGTCTCCTCAGCAATTAATATCAGATTCCACACCTGACAAGTCACAATTCAGCCTCTGTGAGAAGCCTAGACCACTGGGTCCAGGTGTCCTCTCCAATCTAACACTACCGTGGGGGGTGGGGTCACTCAATTTGTAGGCCTAAAGAGGGAAAGAATGTGGTTGGAGCAGAGTTGGGTTTTTTTTTTTTTTTGGTGTCAGGAACTCAGGAAGAGCTGATAAAGGAAGGATGGTGAAGACTACAAGCTCAAGTTTGCATTGCTATTAAACATCCAGATGAGGATGTCACATAAGTAGTTATATACATAGACCTGAAGTGCAGAGAAGGTTTGGGGGCCGAAGAAAGAAAAGTTTGGAAATTTTAGCAGATTGTTCAGTTGCTAAGTAGTGTTCGACTCCTTGTGGCCCCCATGGACTGCAGCATACCAGGCTCCTCTGTCCTCCAGTATCTCCTGGAGTTTGTGCAAATTCATGTTCATTGAGCCCATGATGCTATTAAACCATCTCATCCTCTGCCTCCCCCTTCTTTTGCCTTCAATTTTTCCCAGCATCAGGGTCTTTTCCAATGAGTTGTCTCCATATCTGGTGGCCAAATTACTGGAGCTTTAGCTTCAGCATCAGTGCTTCCAATGAATATTCAGGGTTGATTTCCTTTAGGATTGGCTGGCGTGATCTCCTTACTGTCCAAGGAACTCTCAAGAGTCTTTTTCCAGCATCACAATTCAAAAGCATCAATTCTTGGGCGCTCAGCCTTCTTTATGGTCCAACTCTCACATCTGTACATGACTACTCGAAAAACCATAGCTTTCACTCTACGGACCTTTGTTGGCAAAGTGATGTCTCTACTTTTTAATATGCTGTCTAGCAACTTCACTTTCACTTTTTTTTCACTTTCATGCACTGGAGAAGGAAATGGCACCCCACTCCAGTGTTCTTGCCTGGAGAATCCCAGGGACGGGGGAGCCTGGTGGGCTGCCGTCTATGGGGTCACGCAGAGTCCGACACGACTGAAGAGACTTAGCCGCAGCAGCAGGCTTGTCAAGGCTTTCCTTCCAAGGAGCAAGCATCTTAATTTCATGGCTGCAGTCACCATCTGCAGTGATTCTGGAGCCCAGGAAAAGAATATCTTTCACTGCTTCCCCTTTGCCCCTTTCTATTTGCTATGAGGTGATGGGACCAGATGCAATGATCTTAGTTTAATGTTGAGTTTCAAAGTAGCTTTTTCATTCTCCTCTTTCACCCTCATCAAGAGGTTCTTTACTTCCTCTTTACTTTCTGCCATTAGAGTGGTATCATGAGCATATCTGAGCTTGTTGATATTTCAGCAGATAGACAGTATTAAAAGCTATGAAACGGAAGTCTTCCTCCATGTTAGTTTCAGGCGTACTGCACAGTGATCTGACATTTGCATACATTACAAAGTGATCACAGTAAGTCTAGTAACCATCTGTCTCCATACAAAGTTATTACAATATTTTTGATCATATTTTATGCTATATGTTACATCCCCATGGCTTATTTATTTTCTAACTGGAGGCTTGTACCTCTTCTTCTCCTTCACCTATTTCACCAACTTCCCCCTCTGCAACTACCACCCATTTGTTCGCTGTATCTATGAATCTGTTTTGTTTTGTTCACTTTTTTGTTTTAGATTTCACATCTAAGTGAAATCATATACCATTTGTCTTTCTGTTTCTGACATTGCAGTTAGCATAACACCTTCTAAACCCATCCATGTTGCAAATGGCTAGACTTCTTTTTTCTTTTTAATGGTTGAGAAGTATTCCATTGTATACATATACCACTTCTTTATCCATTCATCTATTGATGGCTACTTAGGTTGCTTCCATATCTTGGCTGTCATAAATAACTCTGAGATGAACATAGGCATGTGTATATGTTTTTGAATTAGTGCTTTTGTTTTCTTCAGTTAAATACCCAGAAGTGAAACTGATGGATCATATGGCACTTCTATTTTTAGTTTTTTGAGGAACCTTGATACTATTTTTCATAGTGACTGCACCAATTTACAATCCCACTAACAGTACATGAAATTTCCATTTTCTTTACATGGTCACCAGCATTTATTGTCTTTTGATGACGGTTATTCTGACACATAGGAGGTGATATCTCATTATTTTGATTCACATTTCTCTGATTAGTGATGTTGAGCATGTTAGAATGTGTCTGTTGGCCATCTGTGTGTTCTCCTTGGAAAAATGTCTATTCGTGTCCTCTTGTCCATGTTTTAGTCAGGTTGTATGAATTCTTTATATATTTGGATGCTAACCCTTTATCAGATATGCCATTTGCAAATACTATCTCGCATTCAATAGACAGCCTTTTCTATTTTGTTGATAGTTTCTTTCATTGTGGAAAAGCTTTTTAGCTTGATGTAGTCCTATTTGGTTATTTTGAAGTTGTTAAATGAATAAGTACCTGAATGAATGATTATGTGGTTTGGAGGCTTCTTGTTTGTTTTAGTTCACTGTGAAATCTGAATTTGTTTTCATGCCTATGGAGGAGGATAGCATGTATCCATACTGAATCTCTTCTGGATAAAGAAGGCTGGTTTGCTGGAGACAAAAAGAAGTAATCATGGTCCTAATGAGTTCATCCAGTGGTTTTCAAAATAAAAGCAGAGCTGAATCTAGGAAATAATATTTTTGTTTTGTATTAAGTAAAACATGGTTTTTATTTGTTGAAAAAATTAAACAAACGGCTATATAATATTCTATTGAAAATCCTGTCCTCTAGTTCCCCACCTCCACTCCCAGGTACAATCACTATTATTTGGCATGTATCTCTTTGAGATCTTTCATTAATGCGTTCTGTATATCTCCTTACTTAAAAAACCCTGGGGGGAAGTTATTCCTGATTCTATCACCTTAAAATAATGCATGAGTAGGGACTTCCCTGATGGTCCAGTGGTTAAGAATCCACCTTCCAGTGCAGTGGACATAGTTTTGATCCCTGGTCAGGAAACTAAGATCCCACATGCCTGGGAGGTGGGGGAAACCAAGCTCACGTGCCGCAACTACAGGGCCCATGTGCTCTGGAGCCTGTGTACCGCAACTAGAGAGAAGCCCAAGCATTACAAAAAAAGATCCCGTGTACCGCAACTAAGATCCAACACAGTCAGAAATAAATAAATAAATATAATAAAGCGGTGTATGAGTAAAGTGCAAGATTTCCCCTCTGTACTTTTTCCTCACTTCAGATTTAATTTCTAGAAATAATTACTATTTAAACTTTGTATTTATTTTCCCCTATTGTCATATATATATACATTGCTAATATATATTTATGTAGATACAGTTTTAAGACATAATATGCTATTCTACAGAGAAGGCAATGGCATCCCACTCCAGTACTCTTGCCTGGAAAATCCCATGGACGGAGGAGCCTAGTGGGCTGCCATCTCTGGGGTCGCACAGAGTCGGACATGACTGAAGTGACTTAGCAGCAGCAGCAGCAGCAGGAGCAGCAGCATGCTATTCTTAGACTCAATGCACTGACTTTTTCAGTTAAGAATATGATATGTACACATTTCCAAATTAATATATATAAACATCATAATCTTTTTAATTTTTGTATAATAGTCATTTTATATGACAGCATAATTTATTCAGCCATTCAGTTTTACTGGATATTACATTACCACATTATTTGTAGGCTTTTGTTTCAGAAAAAATACTGAAATAAACATTTTTCTGCTGTTATTATGCCATTGCTTTTGTAGACCAGATTCCCAGAAAAGGGATTTCTGCATCATAGTGCATATATATTTTTTTATTATATATCAGCATTAGAGCAGTTTTTAAAAGTAAAGTCTCTAAAGCACATTTTAAAAAATCAATTCTACTGTAACAGATATATAACTTATTGGGATGGAATATTATATATTTTATAAAATAATCTAGAACAATATATTTTAAAGATAAACAAAATCTTTGTATCATTTTATTGATTTTTTTCCCACAACTCCCCAAGCTATATATTTATACAGTATGACAAAGCCATGATATAACCCAGTCTCAGACAAAATAATTCTACAACTAAAAAAGAAAATTTTAAGTAACCTATTAATTTGTCTATCTTTACACATCATTCAGGGATACATGTCCTCCAGTGGTACTAATTCTCTTTTTCTCCCTCCTCCCTTTTAATCCACATATCCAATATGCTTCCATGTTCAGTCAAAATAACTCAAAATCTGCCTTAGTTCTAGTTTGCATGTCTTCAGCCACTGTTATTTGCATGTCAAATTCTACACTTGTAATTAGAGTATACATGCCCTAAGCTATGTGTTTTGGGGACACTGCAAAGTGCAGAAGTATTCTTAATCATAGTTGATTAGACCAAGGATGAATCTCTGATATTTTACATGGCCCAGTCAGAGTCCTTTCCCAAATCTAAATTAGGACTGGAAATGAGAGACTGAGAGTCCATTTCTTTACAAATTGTAATAATTACAAATGGACTCAAAGATCTTTTGCCCCTAATTATCTTTGTATAGGCCAGAAAGCCATCTGCACTGAAAGGGGTGTCTTGTTCTTTTTCTTATATTGAAGTATAATTGATTTACAATGTCATGTTAGTTTCAAGTGTATATCACAGGGATCTAGTTTCATATATATATGAAATGTATTTATTCTTCAGATTTTTTCCTTTATAGGTTATTACAAAATATTGAGCATAGTTCTCTGTGCTATACATTAGTAGGTTCTTGTTGGTTATCTATTAAATATATAGTACTGTATATATGTTAACTCCAAACTCCTAATTTATCTTTCCCCTCTTCTTCTTTGATAACCATATGCTTATTTTCTGTTTATGGGTTTCTTTTATAAATTAGTTCATTTGTATCATTTTTTTAGATTCCAAAAATAAGTAATATCATATGATATTTGTGTATTTGTCTTTGGTTGGCTTACTTCAGTTAGAATGATAATCTCTACATCCACCCATGTTGCTGCAAATAGCATTATTTTATTCTTTTTATCGCTGAATAATATTCCATTGTACCACATCTTTATTCATTCACCTGTCAATGGACATAGGTTGCTTCCATGTCTTGGCTATTATAAATAATGCTGCAAAGAACACTGGGGTGCATGTATCTTTACAAATTATGATTTTCTCCAGATATATGCCCAAGAGTGGCACTGCAGGATCACATGGTAACTTTATTTTTAGTTTTTCAAGTTACCTCCATATTGTTCTTCATCATGGCTATACCAATTTACATTCCCACCTATGGTGTAGGATGTTTCTTTTTTTCCCCACCCTCTCCAGCATTTATTGTTTGTAGGTTTTTTGGTGATGGCCATTCTGACAGGAGTGAGGTGACACCTCATTGTAGTTCTGATTTGCATTTCTCTAATAATTAGTGATGCTGAGCACTTTTTCATATATCTGTTGGCCATCTGTATGTCTTCTATGGAGAAATTTCTATTTAGATCTGCTGCCCATTTTTTGATTAGGTTGTTTGTGTTTGGTATTGAGCTGTATGAGCTGTTTGAATATTTTAGAAACTAATCTCCTGTTGGTTGCATCATTTGCAAATATTTTCTCCCATTGTGTAGGTTGTCTTTTTGTTTTATTTATGGTTTTCTTTTGCTCTGCAAAAGCTTTCAAGTTTAATTAGGTCCTATTTGTTTATTTCTGTTATTTCCATTACTTTAGGGGCAGCTTCTTCTGATTTATCTCTCGTTTCTTTAATTCTCTTCCTGTATGTGTTATTTGCCATTGTGCTTTGCAGGGAGTTCTTAAGTTTCTCTGCATTTTAGCCATAGAATCAGGAATTTTTAATAAGCTATATCACTATTCATAATTTCCAGTTCTTATTTAATATTTGAAGATTATAAGTACATAATTCCAAGTGCATAATAAGCATAGTTTCTTTATAAACTATCTTATGATTTCTTTGACTAATGTGCCTGTGGATCTATTTAAGTGCCTATAATGTTGACAATTGCTTTTGTTGTCTTTTCCCCTCATCTTCGGTTGTGTGATAGATGTTCTATTTGAAAAGTAATTTGTAGAAATACTTTGAAACCTAAAATGAAGTTATCTTCCTTTAGCGAGAATTTCTTTTTGTCAGGCATCTGGAGGCACAAGAGAAACAGATGACTGTCAGTCAGTATCAAAGTGTGAAGTTTTCTGTGCAACCTAGAAGACAGAGCTCACTGCACCTGCTTGCCAAGGTTGTAGTACTTCCTGTTTATCCATGCTTCGTAAGGTGTAGCCCACAGGGTTTGTTCACCAGGGCCACCTGCCTTGCTAAGCCTTGGATTTAGCTTTTGTTGCTCGAGATCAAAGAAGTTGTCGAAGGTACTGCACAGCTTCTCAAAGCAAAGTTCTTTTTAGATTTGCAAACATCTCCTGCACAAAAGGAGCTTGCAAGACCTGGTGCTCTTAGATTTCGATATTATCATGGAAATTGACATGGCTATACCTCAGTATCATTTTGAACTTGAGTATTTTTTCTGGTTAGCTATCGTGTTTTGTGGAATATGAACTTAAACAATCTGTGAGTCCCTCTTTAAGAAAAATGATACAAAATTAGATACAAGGCCTTGAGAGAAAACATCAAGTGAGGAGCCCTGAAACCTAAACTTCATTAGCTTTTTGATAAATATTCCTCTAGGGCCTTCACTTGCTGGTTGGGTTCAAATTACGTGTTCTGTCATTACCCAACCTGGAAGGCACCATAACGTGTCTTTAAGCACATGAACTCTATTGAATATGGTGTTAAGAGTCACATCATAAAGAGCAGCAGAGCTAAAACAGCAGAACACCCCTCCTTTTTCCCATGCACCTGCTCTTTGAGTGAAGTGGTAGGCAGAATCAACCATATTACTTATATAGTTATTTATATCTCATTCTCACTCTTTTTCTTTCATAAAGTAAGCATATTTGAATCTGCAGAAGTTAAATTTGCATGTGATGCAACTCCATTATTATCTGCAATTCCTCCTTTGAAACCTTCTTTAAAAGTTATTTCAAAGAGCATATTTTAGTTCCAGATGAATATAAATTTTCAGTTAATTTTACTGTTAATTACAAACTTCCTTACATTGTTGGCACTATTATAATCTGTGTGGGTTATACTTTTGGAATTATTGAGATTATATTGAGGCCAAATGGTTAACATTCTAATGTTTTATGTATGTTCTAAAAGAATGAATATCTTCTAATATTGGTAGGGATTTCTTTATAAATCAATTAGATTAAATGTGCTTTTAAAGTTAAAATATACTTTAAAAAATTTTATATTTCTATAGCCTTACCTATTTTTTGCCTGTATTATTTATTGATATCTGAAAGAAATGCCTAATAGCTATGTACTCAACAATGCTCAATATGTTTGTGTTTTTTCTATTCTGTTAACATGCAAAAAAATGGTTATCTGGTGGACCAAAAATTGTGAATAATCTGTGAAAGAAGAAAGAGAATACAACCTAATTGGAAAAATTTTAAAGCCTAAACACAGGCAGAGATGTACACTTTTGCCACACTTAGCAACAGAGATTGGATTTATATCTCCATTGAAAACGATTATAAAACTGGGTTAGATGTCTAAGAGAATTGTTTAAGACATTGGGGAACAGGCAGGTAAGTCATTAAGGTAAACATAAGACTGAACCCTGGCTTCCCAGGTGGCTCAGAGTTAAAGAATCTGTCTGCCAATGCAGGAGACAGAGGAGGTGCAGGTTCAACCCCTGGGTCGGGAAGATCCACTGGAGGAGGAAATGGCAACTCACGCCATTATCCCTGCCTGGAAAATCTCAGGGACAGAGGAGACTAGCAGCTATATATAGTCCACGGGGTCACAAAGAGTCAGACACAGCTGAGCATGCGCACCAGTGCTGAACTCTATGACTGCTTAGATTTCTGCACAGAGGGCAGAATGATGCTCTACTGAACTGACTGCATGGACACTGGAGTTCAGAGAGGCTGAGGCACCCAAGAGCTGCAGGCCAGAGTTATGGAGAAAAGGAGATATGCACATAAAGAGCTTAAAAATTCTGCATAAGAGCTCTCTTGAATCTTTGCTGAACACTAAGATAGGTAAGAATTGGGCAAAGAGGGACCAGGATTTTAAGCTGAACACTTTCCAGAGCTCACAAAGAGGAGAGTTTATGTAGAGGATTCAACAGAAACTCCACAAGATCCAAACAGACTTAATCCTGGAATCACCCTTCTCTGGCGTGAAGGCTACTCTAAGCCCACCCAAACAAAATTTTAAAAAGGCAAGGAAACCATAAACAAAATGTAAAGTCTATCAAGGTAGCAGAATCCAAGATCAATGTACAAATAGTACTTTTTATTTGTATACACTAGCAAATCAACCATTATAAATTTAAAAATCATTTAAACTAGCATTAAAAGCATGAATTATTTAGGGATAAACTGAACATAATGTATTCAGGTACCAGACCTAGATACTGGAAACTACAAAGATTGGTGTGAGAAATTAAAGAGGATTTAAATAATTTGTGATTCAGTGTAATTTCAATCAAAATCCAAATAGGGCTTTTTATAGAAAATTAAAACATTTTGCTAAATTAGATTAGAACGGTTAAAATAGAAAAGACAGACGACATCAAATTAAGGATGTGAAGCAACTGGAATGCACATTATCAGTGGGAATAGAAAGTAATACACCTACTCTACTATCGTGTAACAAACTACCACAAACACTTAACATAACCCACATTTATTATCTCATAGTCTCTGTAGGTCAGAAAGCTAGGCACAATTTAGGGAGGGATGTCATCTGCTTAGTCTCATAAGACTGCCATCAAGGTGTGGTCAGGGCTAGGTTCTCATCTGAGGCTTGAGGTTTTTGCCCAGCACCCTCAGGTTTTTGGAAGAATTCATTTACTTGTGGCTGCAGAATTCATGGCAGCTTACTTCTCCAAAAACAAAGGAGAGAGAGACACTCTAGAGTGAGTTTACTTTCAGGACAGAGTCTTATATAAATAAACAAACAAGAAACCTCAAAGATCATATGCATGACTATACGGGAATGGGAGTAATGGAAATGTATGTGGGATGTATTCTTAGATAGGAAAGCCCTTGAGGTAAATAGTTATCTCCTTGAGGAGATTCAAACCCTTTATTGTGGTTAATCATGAAATTCATGTTGGACAGAGCAAAATAAAAAAATGCAATGAGAATGAAAGGTTAGAAGGAATAGATGAAATAGGTGAACTGAACGTACAGGAGAAAGAAAGGTATACAAATATTCCAGGGGATGGCAAGCTTCAAAGTTTGTAAAAATGGAATTGAGAAGTTTAGAGTAAGAAGGCTGAGTTCAGAATTTCAGAAGATAGAAAAAGTGGAAGTTGAAAATACCAAAACTGATTGGGGCTTCCCCGGTGGAAGATACCAAAACTGATTATAAAAGATGTATTGGAACTGAAATCTTTATGGCAACTAATTAACTATTTGAAAAACAAAAAAGAATAGATAGGAAGCCTATAAGCTATGGTAATGAAGTTATGCAATGAAAATGGGAAGATCATGATACAAACAGATATAGTAGACTGCAATAGCACTGAAGTTGGACCATAACCTCAAGACAGTAGCTGTTTGGTATTCTGCCAATGTTCTTATTGAAATACTAGTCTGTGCTCTGAAATATGTAAGTTCAGAAGTTAACTCAGTAAATGAGACTCAGGGCTGCAACAATAGAATTTACGCTAGCATTAAACCATAGGTTAAATCAAGCCATCAAGTAGAGGTTCTCTATATCCTCATGAAAATGAAATCTGTACTATGTTTGTAAATTATTTTTCCGATGAATTTAATATTATGTCTTTGTATTGCTTTTAAAGCTTAAATTAGGTGCCACTAGAACCAATACTGTTTTGGCAGATACTTGCTTACATAGAGTGATTTGAAAGATTCATCTGAACCAAACTGTCTCTGTCACTGGCCTTTTTATTATCTACTAAACAGTTTCAAATGAATTTATCAAGTTAATTTCAATGAACAAGACATCAGTCAGAGCACTCAAAAAGAAACAGTAAAAGGAATTTTGAGATGTAGAGAACAAAAAATCAAGAGGAAGGCATATTGCCCAGGAGAGCTGAATGTAAAAGGCCTGTCTATAACATGACGCAGAGTCCACACAACCCAAGCAGAGCAAAGGTGAATAAAAAGGAAGAAACACTGGCCTACTTTTCAGTTTGGGGCAGAGAGGACCTAGCTGTCCCTGCAAAAGCTTCCCATCTTTATGTATAACAAAATCATAATGTTCAAAAAGCAGTTAAGCTTCTTTGACCTGATTTAAAATATTTTTTTTACCTACGGGAATATAGCATTTTTCTAGAAAAAAAAATCTATGCAGTGATCTTATTAAACAAGGGGTTGTATCTAACTACAGGTGAAATTGCTTATACTTGAGAGAAATGCTTAAAAAGGACTAGGTAAACTGCAACCAAAAACCTATAGGTTATTAGTTATTGTTGGTGAGATTGTAGAGTGAATAGATTGTTTCTCCATTACAAATTATAGAAGGAAATGACAACTCACTCCAGCATTCTTGCCTGGAGAATTCCATGGACAGAGAAGCCTGGCAGGCTACATACGGGGTCGTAAAGAGTCGGATGCGACTGAGCAACTATCACTCACTCACTCCATTACAAATAAAAAATTGACTTCTTGCAACTGGACTAGAAGATAACAAGTTTTCTTGCCAAAGGGTTCATATAGATGGGGCTTCCGAGTGGCTCAAATGGTAAAGAACCTGCCTGCAATGTGGGAGACCTGGGTTCGATCCCTGAGTGGGGAAGATCCCCTGGAGAAGGGCATGACAACCCACTCCAGTATTCTTGCCTGGAGAATCCCATGGACAGAGGAACCTGGCAGGCTACAATCCATGGGGCCGCAAAGAACCGGACACAACTGAGCAACATTCACACACACACACAATCATAATCTTGGGCTTCCCAGGTACCCCAGTGGTAAAGAATCTGCTTACCAGTCCAGGGGACATGATTTCAATCCCTGGGGAGATCCCTTGGAGGAGGCAATGGTAGCCAACTCGAATAGTTTTTTCCTAAGAGACCCCTTGGACAGAGGAGCGTGGCAGGCTACAGTCCATGGGTTCACAAAGAGTCGGACATGACTGAGTGAGCACACAATGAGATTCTGCGCATGCCAATCAGAATCTTTTGTGTTGGGGCCCTGGAGAAAATGAAGGAGTTCTCAAGAGTGAGCACTTTTTTCTTCTTTCTCCACCAAATTAGAGAACAGAGTATCAAGTACAAATTATGAGTGGAAACAATGAGGACTGAGATCCCTGATGAAGCCACAGATAGGTTTTAGAAAACTGAAGTACTTGAAAACTGAAGCAAGGAGAAAAGAGAAAAGAACCCAGGGATTCTCCCTTTGAAGTTATTACTAAAAAAGGACATAGTTAACAGTAATGTACCTACTGTAGGATATGTGTGTGTGTGCTTAAGTTTGCTATAGGAAAATTATCTGTAAAATATTAGTATTGATGTTTATTTCACTTTTCTATTCAAGATGTGTTTGCTGATGTTATAAAAAGAATAGCATGACAGTGTCTGATAAAAGTGGAAGTGTCAAAATCCTTCTACGGAAACAGCCTGACTGCCTAGTGTCAATTACCCTTTGTACCGATTACATTTTATTCTCAATTACTTCTTGAACAACAGATTTATAAACATACACCTATCAAACAAAAATATGAAAATCAGACAGTATAGGAGATTGAAAAATAGTCTCAAAATTCAGTGCCTACCCTATATGTCACAACTCCAACTCGAATGCCTCAGGACAAAATTCAGATGCCTCCAAGGACAGCATAAAAGAGCAAGAATCCTGGTGAGATGGGATAGCAGATGGAGAATGAGGGATCTGCTTCGAGGGAGCAGGCCTACTTGGCTTCAGGGGGTTGTTACTTGGTGGCAATGCAAGCCCAGAATAAAGCTCCTGATTTTCCAAGAAGATCAGAAAGTTCTGTTTTGTTTTTTAATGTAAAAACAAATAACAATTTGTTTTACAATTATAATTTGGGATCCTGGCAACTAATTTTAAAACATTTATAGACCAAAATTTTTACATATTTACTTTTTAGGGTGTGGGGAGAAGCTGGCCCCTGGCCACATTTTATATCTTGGCCAATGGACTATCAATTGATTTAGTGACTGAGTTTTAGTTGCTTCTATATATTCATTTACTTTTTTTAGAATAATTATATAAAGACAAATGAGTTGGCTTCAAAAGAGAGACTCAGCTGCTAACCTAAATGGCAAATGAATTGAACATTTTCTCTTTATGACACCTTTATAAGAACTTGTAAACAGTTCTTCAGGATTTCATTGTGACCACATAGTACACAGTTGAAAGAATTATGAAATTGGAAATTATGAATCTATCACTCAAATCAGTCAACTCAGTCTCAAAAGATTTGGGTTATTTCATATGAATAGACAATTTTAGCTTTCTACAGAACCTAGTTCACTGAATAAGCTACTCTTGCCCTGCATAGATACAAGATTAGAGGTCTGAGGTGACCATGCCTGAGGGCAGTTTGGATTTGGTTTATAAATATTTTGAAGATGTCAGAAACATCCTAGAGTTGTACAAGGGCCAGAGATTAAGAGAGTCATTCCAAGAAAAGGAAAGACAAATCCCACTAATGAAATCTGGAATCAGACAAAGGATGATATACTGATAACTCACTTATGTTTCGCTTTGGCAGTTCATTTGTCTGTGTGTATAATGTGTTTCCTTTGAAAACAAATAATTTTCTGAAGGAAATCTTGGCTTTCTTGTAATCAAGGTATGGTCAATGCAGCTGAAATCAGCAATAACTGCTCTTGGTACAAATATGTTTGAATTTTAATTTTAAAGTTGAAAAATTTTGACTTTAAAAATAATTCAATTTACTAACATGAAAATGATTACATTGTTGATGGGTTTTGTAATTTTAGCATTTTTTCCCAGAACTTTCAATGAGAGTACTTACATTGAAAACAAAATCAATCAATAATATTAACTATTATTATTAGTTATTACTAGCTATTAGAGTATATATAATCAGCAAAGTGTTTCTATTGGTAATTAAGCTACATGAAAAACTGTTCTCTAGAGAAAGAGTGGGGGATCATTAACTACATCCACTGGGATTTTTTTTTTAATATTTAGAAAGGGAAGCTTCAAAAATGCAACTGCTGTTGATTAACCTAAATACTGTTTCTTAGATGTTTTTAATTTAATATTATTTAATCAGAAACTATAAGAAATTACTACTCCATCTTCTAAATAATATGCTCTTAGATCAATAAAAGAGAAAGAACTGCATGATTACTAGGCAGGTGGACTACTAGTTACCCATTAATCTTTATTTTGTATTTTGGAACAGATATGTATGAATATAATAATTAATCAAATGAAAGAATAACTAATAAACAATGGAAATTCACAGTTTCCAAAATTTTTCCAACTTTACTCTAAATTCATGTCAATCACACTGTGTTTCTCAATTCAATTCTGAAACTTAAGAAAAGGGAATCTTTGGGAGATATTAATTAGAATCAATACATACATGTAATATTTGTTATGGAAAACATATGTGGATTTATAAGTGTACATATATGGGGGTTATTCTCGTGGAAGGTCAGTGAGCAACTCTAAAAGAAAGGAAATTATTTGAAACCATAAATCTATACTTAAGCAACCACAGGTGCCACAAAGAAGTCTCTTTCTTTTTAAGTGCCTTCCAGAACAACAGCGTCCAGGCATTGGATCTGGTCTCTTCCCCTTCACCCCACCTTTCTTGAGGTCCAATTAATACATTAAAAACTGCTCATATTTAGGTGTAAAATTTGATGAGTTTAGACATATGTATACACCCATGATTAAGGTAATAAATATTGGATTTAGTCATTACAACATTTATGATAAGTGTAGACAGATTTGTATAGATGCTTAAGATGCTTTAAATATTTTTTATTATTTAAAGGCAATTGAAAAGTAAATGTAGTATGGGGGAGACCAGAATGACTGTGGAGTGAGGATGTCAGAATTATTAGGAAAATACTGGAAATGGTAAATACTCTTTTAGTCAGTGGTAGCTGCCATGAAGAACACTGCCCTCTTAGTTTAAAGTTTAGGAGGTATGTTCCAGAAAACAAAGAGAAAAACCAAAGAAAATAAAAAGCCTATCAGATACATTCCAGCATTTTTAACCATCTCCATTTCTTACTCATTAAAAAGTAAAAAATGGAGAATACCCTTGACAATGTAAACATTTTATGCCAGACATGCATTATATTATTTAAATATTATGAATCCTGTCAATGCCTATAATTGGTTCTCACATACATATGTGAGGACTCACATTTTTTCATGTTTAGGATACAGCATATTAGCATGCATTTCAGAGAATGTTATTGCATTTGGGTTCCAAAAGTGGAAATTCTTGAAATTTAAAACTGCATGTGTCAGAATCTACTTGGCCAAAAGATGCACAGTATCTATTCTAATATAAAGTAATCTCCATTTCAAATGAAGCAGATATATATCAGTATTAAGAAAACAAAGAGCTCAACCTAATGCTGGAGGTCTTCTATTGACACTTCACTCCCTCATAAGATTTTTCCACTAAAAGATTACTGCATGGGAGACTTAACAAAGGGCCACATGTGGCCCTGGATTTGGTTATTAGTGTAGTGAATTATATTTTTATTATAATTGTTTCCTCTTTACTATTCTGTGCTTAAGGGACCTGCTCTTATAAATGACTACAGGATAAATATAGCTGACAAACACAAATGACAGTATCTTTTGGCATTAAGATAATTATAGATCATTACATACTAGGAATAGTCAACAGTCCTAAAGTAATATGATTAAATAAAGCACTTTAAAACTGTAATTCACCTAGGCTTTTTAATATTTTACTATTTCTCCTTTGTTGCTCCAAAGCTATGAATTTCAAGATTTATTTGTCACTACTCTCTATATTTTCTGCTGTACACAGTATTTGTGGGCTATGGCAACCAATCCCCTTGGGCTTTCTTTTGCTTTAATTTGCATAAACACAGGCATCATATGAATATTCAGTGAGTGGCTTTGCATTAAGTAAGTGCCCTTAATCAGCTTTTCAGTTCAGTTTTATTGGTTGCACGCACAGTCAGTTATTTCATCCAGAAAATCTGAAGGCCCTACAAACTAACCAGGTAAGGTTGTAATTCCTTGATGCGTTTAATGAAAGAATATTATCATTTGATTACATAGGTTCTGAAGAATGCTAAAAGCATGGTGGGTTTTTTTTTCCCTGTGTTTTTTTCTTCCTGTGGTGGTCAGGTGGGTGCATGATTCTCTAATTTGCATAAACATCAGCTCTATGAATAATTCATCAGGGTTATTTTAAACACTAGGCTTCTACTTTGGATGGCACTAGGGTACTTCCATTTGATTGGCTGAAGGCTGTTTTCATCACCAACAGAATTCCTATAACATGAAGGCACCTAAAGAAGCTGAATTGAATATACAGTATTTGGTTTTTTTTGAAAAATGTCTGTTATCTTTTCAAAGCAAATTGTGCTGCTTTTCCCTCTGCCTAACATTAGGGCTTCTAGCTTTTCATGATAAATACATTACAAGCTCAAATGTGGCTACCGTTTGTAGACTTGACCGGTGTCTGTGATTTCTGGAGAATGGGGTAGCAGCTGTATTCTTCTGAACATGCATAAACATGAGCGACATGTAAATAAGAAACTGTCACATGCATATGGAGCCCTGGACAGCTCCATTCCTAGCATCCATCTATTTTCCTTTAACAGATTTCTCTTTTGGAATAGACAACTTTGAGACTGTTTCATCTATTTTAGAGTGCCATGGACAATTATGGTACTATATATGAGGATAATAAGCATATATGATCTGACAAATTATTTCTTATTGAATACGCAATTTATAGTTCCTCTTGGCCCACCTACAGATTTTTAAATTTGGTACTTCTTTGTAATACAATAGTGACAAGAGAAGTGTTAATCAAGAATGACCAGGTAATTAATTTAGATATTAGGGTGTAATTCACTCCCATAATTTACTAAAGATAAATTGTGCCTTTCTTTATGCTTGTGGAGATGAGGAATATGGAGGTTCATGCCATTCTTTGTTAGTCACTTGAACATTAACTATTTGCACTTCTGGTCTGTGCTCTCACTGACAAGATTCTCACTGTAAACATTTGTGATCCTGAAACACTACAGGCATACGGGATTAGAGAATGGTGTAAATTGAATTTAGTCTTTGGCACATTCTACTTTTGTTTTCTTCTTCCGCAGAGGAATGTATCACAAACAAGATGCTGAACAATTACTGTTATGAAAGGTATATTGAATGATATGTATAATCAGTTAGTCTGTGTAATCAACTATAAAATACTTCATGTTCTATTTCCTGTACATTGTATGGGAAAAAATACCAAAGACATCTTTCATAGTGAATAAAGAAGGCTGAAATTTTCTCAGTATTTAATAGGCTTTCTATATAAATGTTTAAAAGTTCACTCTAAATCATTGCCCTATAACATTCCTCACTGATTTTTTGTAATTAATATTCAAATATGAGTTTCATATAATACTGAAAGAGGAAAAAAAATAAAATTCCTTTCATTTTCCTTCCTACCTATCTATACATGCAATGGTAGTGCTGGGTTTGTTCCCATTTTTCTTTATTTGATCACGTATAATTAGGTGAGGATCTATTTCCATTTCCTAGCTTTCTCTTCTTTTTCTTTTCTACTATATCAATAGATACAGAAATATCTCTGAGACAATATTCCTTCACTCAGAACCAACTTTCATAAGGACATTTGACATATTTTATCTGTTGAAAAAATACTTCATAATAAAAACTAGGATAAGAAATTCAAAACAAAAATTGTTTAAAATGAGATTAAATTGCAAATTTCTATTGGAATTCCATGTACTCACATGAACTATTGTGTCTAACATGTAATTATAAATTGTGATTTAAATCTCACATCTGTAGTGTGCTATGTTTAATTAAATCTTGCAGGATTCAGTAAGGACGCTGTTTATTTAATTATCAGCCATTAAATGTTTACAGCTGTAATAAACACCAAGAATTCTTTACCATATTATACAGAGACTGTAGCTTTGGAACTATTTAATCAAAGATTCTGATTCAAGTGATACTCAATCTACTGAACACTTTTTATATGAAATAAGCTAAACTTACATTTCTTCAATATTTATGCCTTTCATTTGTTTCAAAATAATTCAAATAATTTTCTTAACAAGAATGAAGAGTTACAATTTCAGGAGAGAGCCCTATCCTTCCTTAGATCTGTGACAGTGTGTTTATAATTCTATTTAGATGTGTAGAGTTTTGAAAATGAAAAATTCTCATCTATCTCTTTTTGATGGAGATATTGTGAAATATCCAATTTAATGTGATAAACTGAGTTCCTTTATGCTTTTGCCATTTAAATTATTTTTGGTAATCACTAAAGCTCTTTAAAAATAAACATTTTAAATGAACTTGGAAATGGTAAAGCTAGTGAATGACCACAAAATGTACCTTCCATTTCAGTGAGAAATTCTTCCTAGAAGGATAGGAGTCATTTTGTTTTGTATAAACCTTGTTTAAAGAAAAGAAAGTATTTGTTTAGATTTTACAAAATCATCACATACATAGAATTAAAATTATAATGCATTATATCACTAAGGAGGAAAAATAATTTGTATCTTGCAACTATAGTCTTATTTCATGCAGTGCTTTTATAGGTTTAGACACTTAAAAAGAAAAGCAGTGAGGCATAATATATGTTTATTTTGTCATTTAAAAGATATTTTTTCACCATGTGATCATCTTGTATTTTGTAGATAAAATAAATATGCAGATACTATTATCTGTAATATTTTCATTTAATCTTCTGATTACATTGTCAAAAAATCATTGGTGAGGGATTTGAGCAATTAAAGCTGTGTGTATATCCTTGCTAAATCCACTAGTAGTTAAGGAAAACTGCAACCAACAAGTACTTTGATCTGTGTAGAATAAAACCTAAATTGATCTACAGAAGGTGAAGTCCTAAACTTGAGGAACAAGTCCTAAACTTGTCTGAACAAAAGTTTTGCAAATGAATATCACCTTAAGGCAAGAGATATCAATTACTTTGTATGGATTCCCCTAGCAAATTCAAGCATCTTTATAAAAGATTAAATCTTCTCAATGAACTAGGACATCCCTTAGGAACTCTTAATCTAATTGATGGCACAAGTGTATGACATGATTACCCATATACAAATCCTTCTATCCAGTGTCACTTGTTTCCCAGGAACCAAATCATTCAAATTTGCAAATATACTAGAAACTTCATTTGCATTTTCCTGAATGGATACTGTTTAAATCTAGATTGTCTTGTTGAATAACCTGTGTGGGAATTAGCCATTAAGTTTCTTAGTACAGAGAAGGATGAAAAGGAGAAGAAGAGATGGCACAGCAGTTTACTTTTGAGCTCTCTCATTCCAACTGGAGTTCCTCTCTGCTACCCTGATTGTACACTCAGTATTTTAATGGAAGCAAGGTTTAATGAAGTTATTGGGTAACTTGACTTTGTACAGTCACTCTGAAAATATGATCTGCATTATATTTAGGTTGCCAGCCACTATCAATAACGATGCTATAGGCTGAGGTAGTATTTTATTAAATGTTTAGTTCAAATCTTCTTTAAAATTTCCCAAGTATCAAAAGCTCAGAAGCATCCTGAACTAAGCAATGAGAAGAGTAAAAAATAATATTTGTGATTAAAATTCTGTTTTAAAAGTTAATTATTTTGGAGGGAAATAAAACATTTTCAGTCTTCTATATCACATTCCTCATGGAAGAGATACATAATATATTGAGAATCTACCTGGGACAAGTCCTTAGAATAGAAAGACTCTTTAGGAGAAATATTTAATAAGGGAGACTCTTTTAGGTTTATCAAGTGGTCTCTATTTTAATGCACTATTAATTTAAAGCACTATTACATTTATAAACTTTTAAATAATGAACTTTTAATAAATCACTCTGGATTCAAATAGTATTGTGTACAGTATTTTTGCTGTTTAAAGGTTGGATGTTATACTTTTTTGTCAAGTTTTACTATCAAAATTATATTAGTCTTATATAATGTGTTGGGCAGCTTTCTTCTCTTTTGTTTTCTTTGATATAGGTTTTATATGAATTACTATCTATCTCTGAGATTTTATATTGCCTGTAAATCTATCTGGGCCAGGCATCTTTTGGGGAAATTCCTTTTTATTGATCCAGTTTCTTAAGTGGTAGTTATCAGTTGGGTTATTTCTTTCTTACTATACGCATTTTGATCATTTCTATTTTTCTAGGAAGTTGTTCTTGTCATCTAAGTTTTCAACTTCACTAACTTATTCATTGTATCTTCTTATGATTTATTAAATGTCTACTATATGTGTATGTTCCTCCCCCCCTTTATTTTGTATTTTATTTATTTTTGATTTTCTATTTTTCCTTTGGTAATTCTTGTAAGAGTTTTGTCTATTATCAGTATTTTCAAAGAAGCAGTTTGGGAGGTTTTCATGTTATCTATAGGCGTCCCTGGTGGCTCAGACGGTAAAGAATCCACCCACAATCATGCTATTCTGTATTGTTTCCTAGTTCTTTATTTTATTAATGTCTGTTCCTTAAAGCTTTGTCTCCTGAGTTCCTTACAGATTATCTGTAAGCTTTGTTCTAATTCCAAAATTATGGTTCTATAAAAATGTTATTCTATGTTTAGAAGCCAGTAGAACACTTACATAAGCATAAAATGAAGTGGGATGTTAGTTATTATTTTGTGAACTTATTCTTTTATATAGAAACCCTTTGTCTTCAGTAATCACAGCCAGACTATTTCACATGGCTATGAGTAGACTTTAGCCTTTGAGGAAATCTACTTGGAAATACTCTTATCTTGCAGTTCCTGATGATCATGTGATTTTTTTTTTTTTTTTTTAGTGATTTTTAAAATCTATCACAATTTTAATAGAGAGAACTCAAATAATCTGTAGAGTAGTATTTGGAATACGTTGCACTTAGAATTAAATACGGAGAAGGCAATGGCACCCCACTCCAGTACTCTTGCCTGGAAAATCCCATGGATGGAGGAGCCTGGAGGGCTGCAGTCCATGGGGTCGCTGAGGGTCGGACACGACTGAGCGACTTCACTTTCACTTCTCACTTTCCTGCATTGGAGAAGGAGATGGCAACCCACTCCAGTGCTCTTGCCTGGAGAATCCCAGGGACGGGCGAGCCTGGTGGGCTGCCGTCTATGGGGTCGCACAGAGTCGGACACGACTGAAGCGACTTAGCAGCAGCAGCAGCAGAATTAAATAGGGGCACATTAATTACTTAGAAAATGTTCATGAAAATTACAACACATGATCATTTTAGACTCATACAGAAGGTCACTAAGTCTAATAGGGAATCTTGGCATTCCCCATTCTGTGAGTTGACCACCCATATAAAATTTTCTCAAAATCAGGCAAAGCTAATGAAAAAGTGCATCAGTATTCCAGTCTGCTTGCTTTGAAAGTATTTTCTTAGTAAAAATCAAATTCATGCCTTTCGTATTTTAACATTAAATTAAAACTCTCAGTTAATAAACTGACACACACACAAGAATCACAGACTGAAAATTCTTATCTGTATGAAGAGTTGGCTTTTGTTCTTTCGCTTGCTTGTTTAATTCCTTGTCTGTACATTGTCCTAGGATGAATTGTTAGTGCACAGTAGCATTCATTCTTCTTCTCTTAGCCTGGGAACATGATAAATATACGGACTAAACAAATGTTGTGATTGAAGTTACATATTGGTTGTTTGAGATTTCATACAAAAATACTTTAAATAAGTTCCAAAGAGAAAATAAGAATTTCTTGAAGAAAGTACTTTAGCAAAATGATCAAATGTCTTGTGGAATATAACTTTGACTGATAGCTGTAACATTAGAATCTTGTCATCAATTATAACCTCCTTACAGTTTTTTTAATCCATAAAGTACTGATTTGACCTACTTTAGTTAATAAAGACTCTAGTTCATTTATCTGCCTCAACTATAATAAAAATCTAAGAAGAAAAAAATTATTTAAATGTTAACACATAAGTGATCCAAGATGTAGAAAATAATTTTCTTTTAAATCAAGTCATATATTACTAAAATACATTTTAGTCATGATTATTTTCATTTCAATGTGATCAATTTTACATTCACTTTTTAACATGATTTCAAGAATAATTTTCTACTTATTTCAAGGTCTGTAAATTGTTTAGTTCCATATCTAGTTCCCAGATACTTGTATCAAAATATGTCTGAGCTTGCACCCATATTTTCACATTAAATTAGACCATTAAGCCTAACTTCAAATACCCAACTCAGTGATTCTTTTTCTCTAAGAATATCCAAATTCCTTTGCCACCAATTTTAAAGTTTTCTGGTCACAGTGAGAAGAATTTTGCCTACCAACAGACTCTCTTAATAAGTCATACAAAATACCCTGGAGAGAATTTGATTTCACATAGAATAGAGAATAAAGTCTCAATCGCAGTTGTTTCTTGATACTTCTGTGACAAAAATGAGGATTTTTAAAGTAATAATATAAAGATTTTGAGGGTTTTCACTTATAATTAACTCATAATACTTTTCTGTAATGTTGTTAAGATTTTTACCTGATGGCAGATATGTATGACATAATGGAACAAGCTGGGAAAAGACTCAAATCTCATAACAAATCTTGCAATTATATAGAAACTCATCTTTAAAAGTTATCATTCTTTTACATGTATGATGCAATATAATATTAACAGTACTTATATTTTATAAATCAAACATTGAGTGTCTTCTATTTTCGATTCTTTCTGTGAGAAATAACTGCTAAGTACTAAGACTCACATAAGGCAATCTATTAAGGGGCAGCTACAAAAAAAATATGTTGCTTGAAAATACTTCCCTTTTCATGTCAAAATATGTAGCTTTTTTCTCTTTAGATTATCAGAAAAAGAGAGGACTCTTATCTCAAGTATTCATCTACTTTTGTTTATTCTCTACCTGATATGTTAATCCTTGATTATTATATCATAATAATTTTCATTGAGGCTGATTATAATATTTCAAACAATAGATGTGAGCATAAAAAGGAAAATATGGAGTAATAGCAAGTGATAATTTTTAAAAAATCAAAAATTTATTTTTATGTAAATGCCTAGGGGAGAGGGTGTTGGGGGAGGAAGAGAATGGAGGGAGGGAAAGTGAGGCAAATATATTGCAATTCCACATGCAAATGAATAAAGTGAACCCTTATCCTACAAAAATTAACTAAAATGAATTAAAAGTCAAAATGTAAGACCCTAAACTATGAAACTCCTGGAAGAAAACAAACAGTAAAAGCTTCAATATGTTCAAAGTAGGAATGATTTCTTGGGTATGACACCAAAAGCTCAGGCAGCAAAGCCAAAATAGACAAACAGCAATACGTCAAATTTCAATATGTCAAAGGACACAATACAGATTGAAAAAGCAATCTATGGAATGAGAGAAAATATCTGCAATGGTATCTCCAGTAAGAAGTTAACATAAAGATTATAGAAACCCCTGCAATGAACAATAAAATAAAAGCAACCTGGGGGCTTCCCCAGTGGTCCAGTGGTTAAGAATCTACCTACCAGTGCAGGGGACACAAGTTTGATCCCAGATCAGGGAAGATCCTACATGCTGCGGAGCAGGTAGGCCCGTGTGCCATACTACTGAGCCTGCACTCTAGAGCCTGTGCTCTGCAACAAGAGAAGCCACCACAGTGAGAAGCCTGCACACTGCAAAAGAGTAACCCTCATTTGCTGCAACTAGAGAAAGCCCACACACAGCAATGAAGACCCAGGGCAGCTAAAATAAATAAATAAATAAATCTTTTAAAAAAAAAAGGTTAAAAAATGAACAAAGGACTTGAATAGACATTTTTCCAAAGATGCTATACAAATGATTAAATAACACATGAAGACATTCTTAACATCACTAATCAATCAGTTCAGTTCAGTCGCTCAGTCATGTCCTACTCTGCGATGCCATGAATCGCAGCACGCCAGGCCTCCCTGTCCATCACCAACTCCCGGAGTTCACTCAGACTCACGTCCATCGAGTCAGTAATGCCATCCAGCCATCTCATCCTCGGTCGTCCCCTTCTCCTCCTGCCCCCAATGCTTCCCAGCATCAGAGTCTTTTCCAATGAGTCAACTCTTCGTATGAGGTGGCCAAAGTACTGGAGTTTCAGCTTTAGCATCATTCCTTCCTAAGAAATCCCAGGGCTGATCTCCTTCAGAATGGACTGCTTGGATCTCTTTGCAATCCAAGGAACTCTCAAGAGTCTTATCCAACACCACAGTTCAAAAGCATTAATTCTTCAGCACTCAGCCTTCTTCACAGTCCAACTCTCACATCCATACATGACCACAGGAAAAACCATAGCCTTGACTAGACGGACCTTAGTCGACAAAGTAATGTCTCTGCTTTTGAATATGCTATCTAGGTTGGGCATAACTTATCTTCCAAGGAGTAAGTGTCTTAATTTCATGGCTGCAGTCAC
>SJYT01054913.1:0-25112 GCA_006410635.1 Cephalophus harveyi | reverse complement strand
CAGTCAATCCTAAAGGAAATCAACCCTGAATATTCACTGAAAGGTCTGGTGCTGACCCTGAAGCTCAAATACTTTGGCCGCCTGATGCGAAGAACTGTCTCACTGGAAGAGACTCTGACTCTTCTAAAGATTGAGGGCAGTAGGAGAAGGGGCAACAGAGGATGAGATGGTTGGATGGGATCATCGACTCAATGCACAGGAGTTTGGAAGATAGTGAAGGACAGGGAAGCCTGGCGTGCTGCAGTCCATGGTGTTGCAGAGTCGGACATGACTTGGCAACTCAACAACAATACAATGTAGTGTATATTACATTAGTATATTTTATATGTTACAAAATTGCCACTGCTATTTACATAAGACTAGTTACCATTTGTCAACATACAAAGTTTTGATAGTATTATTGACTATATTTCCTATGCTATACTTTACACCTCCCCAGACTTATTTTGTAACATAAAGTCTGTACTTTTTATTCACCCTCACCAATTTCACTCATCCTCCCCCAGCTTCCCCTCTGACAACTACCAGTTTTTGCTCTGTGTCTGTGGGTCTGTTCTGTTTGATCATTTGTTTTGTTTGCGCCTATATATAAGTTAAATCATATGATATTGTCTTTTATGTCTGACTTATTTCACTTGGCAGTGTACCCTCTAGGTCCATTCTCACTCATCCTCCCCCAGCTTCCCCTCTGACAACTACCAGTTTTTGCTCTGTGTCTGTGGGTCTGTTCTGTTTGATCATTTGTTTTGTTTGCGCCTATATATAAGTTAAATCATATAATATTGTCTTTTATGTCTGACTTATTTCACTTGGCAGTGTACCCTCTAGGTCCATAAATATTATCACAAATAAGATTTCATTCTTTTTTATAGCTGAATAATATTTCATTGTATGTATACTATGTATTCTTTATCCATTCATCTATAGATGGATACTTAAGTTACTTCCATATCCTGACTACTGTAAATAATTCTGCAGTCAATGTAGGGGTGCGTATATCTTTTTGATTCAGTATTTTGTTTTCGTTGGAAAAACACCCAGAAGTAGAATTGTTGGATTATTTGGTACTTCTATTTTTTAAGATCCTCCATATGTTTTCCATAGTGGTTATGGTGATTTACATATCTACCAACAGTGCACAAGTGAACATTCTTCTCCACATCCTTGCCAACACCTGCTATTTTTTGTCTTTTTCATAATAGCCATCTGACAGGTATGAGGTGATATTTCATTGTGGTTTTAATTTGCATTTCCCTGATGATTAGTGACTAGTGGCCCCAGGACTAGAAAAGGGCAATGCCAATGATTGTTCAAACTATCATACCATTGCACTCATCTCCCATGCTAGCAAAGTAATACTCAAAATTCTCCAAGCCAGGCTTCAACAGTATGTGGACCGTGAACTTCCAGATGTTCAAGCTGCACTTAGAAAAGGCAGGGGAACCAGAGATCAACTTGTCAACATCTATTGGATCATAGAAAAAGCAAGAGAATTCCAGAAAATAATCTACTTCTGCTTTATTGATTATGCCAAAGCCTTTGACTGTGTAGATCACAACAATCTGTGAAAAATTCTGAAAGAGATGGGAATACCAGACCACCTNGTCCCTGGGATTCTCCAGGCAAGAACACTGGAGTGGGTGCCATTGCCTTCTCCAGACCCACCTAGATAGTATATGAAACAGCTGAGACATCACTCTGCCAGCAAAGGTCCATCTAGTCAAAGCTACAGTTTTCCCAGTGGTCATGTATGGATGTGAGAATTGAACTGTAAAGAAAGCTGAGTGCCGAAGAATTGATGCTTTTGTACTATGGTGTTGGAAAAGACTCTTGAGAGTTCCTTGGACTGCAAGGAGATCAAACCAGTCACTCTTCAGAAAAATCAATTCTGAATATTCATTGGAAGGACTGATGCTAAAGCTGAAACTCCAATACTCTGGCCACCTAATGTGAAGAACTGACTCATTGGAAAACACCCTGATGCTGGGAAAGATTGAAGGCAGGAGGAGAAGGAGATGACAGAGTACGAGATGAATGGATGGCATCACCGAGACAATGGACATGAGTTTGAGTAACTCTGGGAGTTGGTGAGGGACAGGGAAGCCTCGCGTGCTGCAGTCCATGGAGTCGCCAAGAGTCAGACAAGACTGATCTACTGAACAACAACAACAACAAAATGAATCAATTTTCCTGGGTATTCATTTTAGAGTCTATCCCTTTCTAGATATAAGTACTCTATCTAGATAAAAATAGGCTCTTTCTTTCAAAGCCTGTTTCTTCCTTCATATGACTCTCTCTTTTACATCATGAAGAGTTTGCACACAGCCAACTGTGCTGTCCAATGGCTGGGCTGTGTGCTCATCCTCACCACCTCCCAGTGAGAACGCCAGATCAGGAGTTAAGTGAGCTGGAATTGGGAGTCCTCTGCTACCAGCTGCGAGGTCTGGAGTAGGTTCTGCCCAACCTGGACTCCGCCTTCCTGCTGTGTCCAATGAAGCTGTCTAGAATCCACTGTCTCTAAGCCTGTGCCATCTCTCTAAGCTTTAGAGCAGCTTTCTCATCCTCTCTGCACTTAGGCTATGAAAGGGGCACATCCTTGGAGTTGGAGTTAATAAACTGCACCCCACTATCTGTATCGTCCTTCTAGGTGAGTTTGTTTCCCGGAACGTGTGGCTACAACAGTTTCCCCAACATGTCACCAAGGGAGAACGTGCTTCATCATGCTTGTACAGACTTTCTGTTGCTGTTTTAAAGCAGAAGAAAATTTGTATCAACACTGGTAAAGCCAGATACACATCAAATGGACTGATCAAGAACAATGGAAAATGGTGTTTCTCTAAGAGGAAGAAGAGAGCATTGCTTCTTGTGTGAGCGAATGTGAACCCACATGACTCTTTTATCTGCTTTCCCCTGTGGACACTTAAGTTTGAGAGAATCTGGGAGTCCTCGGGTGTGGGCTTCCCTGGTGGCTCAGAATCCACCTGAAATGCAGGAAACCCAGGTTCAATCTCTGCATTGGGAAGAGTCCCTGGAGAAGGGAATGGCTACTCACTCCTATATTCTTGCCTAGAGAACTCTATGGACAGAGGAGCCTGGCGGGCTACACTCATGGGGTCACAAAGAATCGGACATGACTGAAGTGACTTCGCATATAGAGTATGAAAAGACAATACTGACACCCAGTGGTCCATTAACCAGCTCCCATTCAGTGTCCTAAATTCCTGATGAGGGCTGCCTACTCAAACTCAGACAGAACTGTCTTCAGGTTCTAGAAACACAGGAAAGAAAAGACCACCAGTAGCTAATGACAATAGAGCAAACAAATAAAAATAGCATGTACTGTTTTGTTTTCTAAACCTTTCTGATGGGGATCTGGCTAAATCTTGGATTGGCTCAATTATCTCTATTATACCAAAAACATTTGTATTCAATAATGTATTTCTCTTACAAAACAGAAACAATTATGCTTTTGAAAATGCAAGACTTCTTCCCCAAGAGGTAAAAGCTCAAAAACCCTGAAATCTTCCATAATGATTTCTTTTATTTATTAATTAGTCTCCTAGGCACTGAAAAGTAAATAATAAATACCT
Source organism: Cephalophus harveyi (assembly GCA_006410635.1). Lineage (NCBI taxonomy): Eukaryota > Metazoa > Chordata > Mammalia > Artiodactyla > Bovidae > Cephalophus > Cephalophus harveyi. The sequence continues at coordinate 21,522 of SJYT01054913.1, read as the reverse complement.
AAGATTATGCATGTGTTTTTGTCAGGTTCTATGTGACCCTATGAATTGTAGCCTGACAGACTCCTCTGCCCAAGGAGATTCTTTACCACTGACCCATCAGGGAAGCCCTAAGGTTATAGGACAGAGAATCTGTTAGACTTGTTTGTGAACCTCCCACCACAGCCCGAAATCCTTCAATCTGGAATAATAATGAGGTTACCACAGGAAGGAGAGCTGAGGCAGAACTGGCAGAAGAATACATTTTGAGAGCTGCTTTCATTTCCAGTGGGCTAATAGTCACCAGAGTTTTAAAATCAGCAAGATCTAAAATATAATCTTTGGTGACATTTAGTCTGACTGCTGAATGAAAGAAAAATAAGTTTAAAATGTATTTTAATAATTATTGTTTCACATCTAAAGCCTCTGAGGAAAAAAAAAAGCAACCTGGTCTTCCAATCATAAGCTGACATCTCAATGTAATACTCTAAGTTGGACTTCAGAATAATAGCACTAGTGAGAAATGTAGGAAGTCATGATGCAAATTAAAAAAATATATCTAAAGTTCCTGCCATTTTATTAGAGGAAAATCACCAGTTCGTATCATGGCATAACTGAAAAGCTCAAGACACATGTTCAGGTCTAGATAGAGGTAACAGATTCAGTGTCTCTCTCCTCTCAGAAACAACAAAATCAAGAAAAACAAGTGCTGAAAAGAAATCAGTCACAACCAAACGAGGAAATCAAACATCAAGGTCTCTACAAGGCAGAAGGAAGGAAGAAGACCGGCTCCTGTCCCATCCTCAGAGGGTAGTGAAAGTCCTAAGAATGTCCCTCAATACTCCCAAACTGGACAAGAAATGCAAGAAGAATGGTATCCTTTTTGTCTTTTTTGACCTCAAGAAAGTAATAAGAGCTTCCCTCATAGCTCAGTTGGTAAACAATTTGCCTGCAATGCAGGAAACCTGGGTTCAATTCCTGGGTCGGGAGGATCCCCTGGAGAAAGAAATGGCAACCCACTCCAGTATTCTTTCCTGGAGAATCCCATGGACAGAGGAACCTGGCAGGCTATAGTCCATGGGGTTGCACAGAGTCGGGCATGACTTAGCGACTAAACCACCACCACCAAGTACTTAGAAATAACACTGGTTAGGAGAAATGAAAAGGAAGTGAACAGTAGCGTGGTCCACTGGTGCAGAATCATAGGCTACTGAACTCCACGCTCAAGTGAGGGAATCATCTAGAAGTCATCACCCTATGCTTCATTAACTGGCGCAATTCCAGGCATAGGACAGAAAATGAGATGTAAGGAAAAGGAACAGAAACCAGTACCTCTAAGAAAGACTGCACCTGACCCCAGCTGAATCCTTCTCCCATCACACACACAGAATAGAGAGAGGGAGAGGGAACACAGGGCTTGAGCCTTTCAGCTGTAGCTGGAAGATAAGTCAAGTCTCAGGTAATGGTGGAAAGAGGCTGGGGAGAATTCAGTCTACAGAGCAGCTCTTTTAAGCAACAGTCATGTAACAGGGATTGAGCTTTTAATGTGAAAATACCTAAGAAAATACAGCGTGAGAAAGAAGTTAAAAAGATTAATATCTCGATCTCACAGAAAACATGTCCCAAGGATCATTCCCAAGTGCTTTGTCCAGTGGAAAAGATTAATGAGAATAAGATTATTTGAAAGCAATGAACAGAAAATAAAACCTCTCAAAGTCCCACCAATAAATCTACAGAATTAAATATAAAGGGATATGGCCAATGGAAGGAAAGAAATTAATAACCTAACTAAAATAATACTATTTTAGAACTAATGAGTAAATTAGAAACAGCAAGAAAGAGAACGGGTAAAAATTGAAAGAGAAATTCAGGACATAGAAGAAAGACAAGGTAATTGTAGTAGATATGGAGGGAGGAAATGAAGTTTATGAAGAGCAAATATTATATAAGAGAAAGCTCTTTTATATTCTTTTTAAACTTTTATTTTTGATTAGAGTATAGTTGATATAAAATGTTGTATTAGTTTTCTGTTGAACAGCAAAGAGAATATATACATACATATATCCACTCATTTTTAGATTCTTTTCCAATATAGGTCGAGTATTGAGTAGAATTCTCTGTGCTATACAGTAGGTTCTTATTAGTTACCAGTTTTATATATAGTAGTGTGTATATGTCAATCCCAGTCTCTCAATTTATCATCCCCTGTCCCAGATTCTCCATCGATTCAGAGGTAAAGAATCCCCTTGCAATTCAGGAGGGGCAACAGCCTGAAGGCAACAGCCCCAAGTTGATCCCTGGGTCAGGAAGATCCCCTGGAGAAGGAAATGGCAACCCACTCCAGCATTGTTGCCTGGGAAATCCCATGGACAGAGGAGCCTGGTGGGCTATTGTCCATGGGGTCACAAAAGAGTCAGACACAATTTAGTGACTAAATAACAGCAGCCTGTTTTTATATCCTAAAGACAGAAAATCTCTGGAGTAGTGCTATGGTTTAAACTGTGTTCCCCAAAGAGATATAAAAGTCCTAACTGTTTAGTACCTGTGAATGTGAATTTATTTGTAAATAGTCTTGGCGGATGTAATCAAGTTAAAATAAGATCACACAGTAGGTGGAATCTAATCTGATTTTTATACAAGAAAAGAGGGACACTAGGAAGAGAGCCTGTGTGAAGACAGAGAGACACCCATGGAGGGACAGCCTAGGGAACCTGGAAGCAGGGATTTGAGCACCGCAGCTACAAACCAGGGAGCACCAGGGACTGCCAACCTTCCCCGAAAGCTAGGAGAGGAGAAAGGAAAGGAGATGCCCTCAGGAGAATCAACACCACCAAGATCCCTCTTTTCAGCTAGTAGCCTCCAGAACTGTGGGAGAATAAGTTTTCATTGTTTCAAACCACTCAGTTTGTGGTACTTTCTTACTGTTAGATGTACCAGAAAACTAACACAAGTAACAACGCCTAAGCTAGGAGAGGAGAAAGGAAAGGAGATGCCCTCAGGAGAATCAACACCACCAAGATCCCTCTTTTCAGCTAGTAGCCTCCAGAACTGTGGGAGAATAAGTTTTCATTGTTTCAAACCACTCAGTTTGTGGTACTTTCTTACTGTTAGATGTACCAGAAAACTAACACAAGTAACAACGCCTACAAATGGAACAAAAGAGTAAATCATTTATCTATGTACTAATAAGAATTGTTTAATGAAATCAAATAAACTGGAAAAGTACAGATGGACAGGATATGCCATATTCCAGAAAGCCTGAAAGAGCTGATGGACACCAACGACTGCCACAGTTAAACAATTAAACTTCAAGAAGCAAAAAAAAAAAAAAAAAACCAACATTTTTTTTCAAACTTGGAGGCAGAAAAAACTTAGAGGCTCTGAAAATTTCTGACCTCTTTTCTTGAAGAATAAATGAAAAATTGTTTCTGATGAAATAATGAAATCCAGCCAATCAAGGCAGAAATCAAAATAGACCTCAGCTATGAAGAAGCAGCTCAGATAAAACAACATGGGGTGAGTACTGAACAAATTTAAATATAGTGCTAATAAAAATAACACTGGGAATTAGGGTTGGGAAATATAAATCTTCATAGAAATTTTATAAATCTTAGTGAAATATTTTGAATATTATAAACTGTCTTAAAAAGCAACTAATTATGTTTTGGAAGGACATGAGTCAATGAATACTGTATATAATTTGAATATGAGATTAAAAAATAATGAATCTAAACTGTTTAATGTTTCACCTCATTTTCTTTTAACATTCAACAATTTTAACAAATAGTGATCAAGTTTTAGACATTGTGTTTGACACCAGGAAGCTTTTGTGAGTAAGACACAGTCCCTGATTTTCAAGGTTTATATTTTGACAAAAAAAATAAATCTGATGTTTGAGCTTTATTAGATTTTTATATTGGCATCCTCATGGTTATCAGGGCTTGCCAGGTGAATCAGTGGTAAAGAATACACCTGCTAATGCAGGAGACTTGGGAGATGCAGGTTCAGTTCCTGGGTCAGAAAAATCCCTTGGAGTAAGAAATGCCAAGCCACTCCAGTATTCTTGCCTGGAAAACTCCATGGGCAGGAGGAGCCTGCTGGGCTACAGTCCATGGGGTCACAAAGAGTCAGACATGACTGAGCATGCATGCACATCATAGGTAACTCACACCCTACTATTAAATAGACATTGGTCAAGGTGCTTTATACATGTCTTATGGATTTTGTGCAACAGAGCTACAAGAAAGGTACATTATTATCCTCATTATACACTCTAAGAAATATTTACCTAAAGGTCATTAACTTCAAGCTCACCTCTACTTCTTTCTGTCAAGTTCTCCTAAAATTCATTTAATAGTTTTGTGTGCAAGAATGAAACAGGAGGAGGAAAAGAAGAAGGAAGGGAAGAGAAAAACTGGAATCCAACTTCAGCCCAAATATTCATTAGCTGTGTGAGATATATAATTTTATGAATCAACTTGAATGGGGATTCCCAGATAGATGGTAAAATATTATTTCTGTGCATATCTGTGGAGATATCTCTGGAAGAGACTAAAATTTGAATCCGTAGAGTGAAGAAGACCTCCTTCACCAATTCAAGTGAGCATCATCCAACCCATGATCCCAACCAGTGCAGATGACCATTATCCAATCCACCCAATAGAACAAAAAAGCAGAGTCAGGTCACATTTTGCTCTCTTTGCTTGAACTGAGACATCCATTTTTTCTCTTCTCTTAGATATCTGTACTCCTGGCTCTCAGGTTTTGGACTCAAATTAGGATGTATGGCCCTCCCCACCCCTAATTTTCAGTTTAGATTTGGACTAAATTATACCACTGGGTATCCTGGTTCTCTTGCTTGCAGGGCAGAATATGGGCTTTCTCAGCTTCCAATCTCAAAGAAAGGCAATGCCAAAGAATGTTCAAATTACCATACAATTGCACTCATTTCACATGATAGCAAGATTATGCTCAAAATCCTTCAAGCTAGGCCTTAGCAGTACGTGAACAAAGAACTTCCAGATGTACAAGCTGGATTCAGAAAAGGCAGAAGAACCAGAGATCAAATTGCCAACATATGCTAGATCATAGAAAAAAACAAGGAAATTAAAAAAAATCTGCTTCATTGACTATGCAAAAGCCTTTAACTGTGTGGATCACAACAAACTGTGGAATATTCTTGAAGAGATGGGAACACCAGACCACATTACCTGCCTCCTGAGAAACCTGTATGCAGGACAAGAAGCAACATTTAGAACCGGACAGGAAACAATGGACTGGTTCATAATTGGGAAAGAAGTATGTCAAGGCTGTATATTGTCATCCTGCTTCGTCAACTTACATGCAAAGTACATCATATGAAATGCTGGGCTGGATGACTCACAAGCTGGAATCAAGATTGCCTGGAGAAATATCAGCAACCATAGATATGCAGATGATACCACTTTAATGGCAGAAAGTGAAGAGGAACTAAAGAGTCCCTTGATGAAAGTGAAAGAAGAAAGTGAAAAAGCTGGCTTAAAACTCAACATTCAGAAAACTAAGATAACTTCATAGCGAATGGATGGGGGAAAAGTGGAAATGGTGTCAGATTTCATATTTTGGGGCTCCAAAATCAATGTGAATGGTGACTTCAGCCATGAAATTAAGACACTTACTCCTTGGAAGAAAAGCTATGACAAATCTAGATAGCATATTAAAAAGCAGAGACATCACTTTGCCAACAAAGATCCATATATCCAAAGCTACGGTTTTTCCGATATTGTATGAATGTGAGAGGTGGACCATAACGATGGCTGAGTGCTGAAGAATTGATGCTTTTGGACTGTGGTGTTGGAGAAGACTTTTGAGAGTGCTTTGTACTGCAAGGAGATCAAACCAGTCAATCCTTAACAAAATCAGTCCTGAATATTCATTGGAAGGACTGATGCTGAAGTTGAAATTCCAATACTTTGGCCATTTGATACAAAGAGCCAACTTATTGGAAAAAGGCCCTGATGCTGGGAAAAATTGAAGGCAGGAGAAGGGTATGATGGATAAGATGGTTGGATGGTATCACTGACTCAATGGACATGAGTTTGAGCAAACTCAGGGAGATGGTGAAGTAGTGAAGGATAGGAAAGCCTGGCATGCTACAGTTTATAGGGTCACAGAGTCGACTGAATAGCAGCTTCCATATCCATATGAGCTATTTCTTATAACAAATCAATCTTTATCTCTGTATCTTTCTCTATCTCTCCATGTATCTGTGTGTACATATACATACACATATACAATGTATATACATATATCCTATTGGTTCTGTTTCTCTAGAGAACCCTAACTAATACACAGTGATACAGTGTGACCTTAGACACAGGACTATTCTGCATCTCATAGCAAAGGGATGGTGCTATTTGTCTGCACATCTGTTTGCCTCTTGGTCCTTTAATTATAGAACTCAATTTCAGGCCAGTAGATACAGAATAAGAACTATTATTCCCAACTTCTTTGGCAGCTGACTGACCATGTGACTATGCCATAACTCAATGGTTTATAAATAGATTTTGTGCAACTTGGGGGAAGAAACTATAAAGGAAATGAGTATGTTCCCTCTCCTTGCCTCCATCTCCCCTGCTGCTTAGAACATCAAGTGATGACTAGAGGTTTTTGCATCATGGGGATGGGGCTCAATTCTAAGGAGGCAGGAACAGAGAGCTGGAAGTAGCCTGGATCTCAGATGATTATGGACCTCCCCTGCCCCAGGAGGCACACTGGTAAAGAATCTACCTGCCAATATAGAACATAGGGGTTGGATCCCTGGGCCATGAAGATCCCTTGGAGAAGGAAATGGCAACCCATTCCAGTATTCTTGCCAGGAAAATCCCAAGGACAGAGAAGTCTGGCAGTCTATAGTCTATGGGGTCACAAAGAGTCGAACAGAACTGAGTGACTGAGCACCCCAGAGCCCCCACCCTAGAACTGAAATGCTTCATCTGGACTTTAAAGGAAAAAAAGCACGAATGTTTATCTTCTTTATGCCATTATTTCTGTATATAGTTAATCTAATCTTCAGTAATGCAAATAGATTTCCTTTTATATTTAGAAGTTGCAGCACCTTACCCATACTGAAAGGATTAACAGGTTGGAGCAAGGGTAGGGGACAAAGTCACATCTTGCAATGAATACAGTAAAGTTCAGAGAGAAGCAACTTACTCACTAAGACCAAAACTCAGATTTAGACCTGGATCATTCTAGCATCTGCAGAGACTGGCTGGTGCAATAAAACTGTCATCTGGGGCATTTTTCACTTTTGAATCCATGTATTCTCCTCCCCTGAAGCCTCCTCAGAGTCAGAAGAATAGAAGAAATTTGATCCCTCACCAAGACTGGAAAACTTCCAAGATATTTTAATCATGCAAAAATGAAAAGGCCAAAAAGACAACGAACACCTCTTTCAGAAGCTGGCATACAGTTTTCAACCAAGAGAGACAAGGGGCGATGGAGAGAAATCAGAGAATAGCTACTGACAGTTCTGAGGATTCCCACCACACCGACCTCTCCACCTTGACAAGGACCTCTCATTGCCTCCCAGATATTTGTCCCAGGCTCATCTCTCTCTTAAGCTCCATAGGGATGCTGGAAATTCAAGAGGATCCATTTAACAAATAATCATAAAGATCTACAGGCACGCCAATGTACTAAACACCAGGATATCCAAGATCAATAAGACATAGCCTTTACCTTCCAAGTTTATAATCTTCTGGCCAAAATAATAACTGCAGTTTATTAGATGCTTTACATGAGCAAAATCTGGGCAGCTCACTTGCTAGTATGAAATATGCCGTATTCAGGGCCTATCATGGGTTCCAGGCAACAGATCTGAAGGAAATGTATATTCTCTTCATTTTAAAGATGAGGAGGTAAGGCACATGGCAGTTACATAATTCACCTAAGGTTACAAAGCAAGATGTATATGTTGTTTCATTCAAGACTTGTAACAGTTCCTGGTCCTTGGTACTTGTGTAATACCATTAAGTATCATGTTTCATCGTTGGCAAGGATGTGGAGAAATGGTCACACGCAGACCTGTGTTGGGAGTATTAGCTGACAGAATATTAATCGATGAAACATAAACAAGATTGAGAGAGAGAAAGCGGCTGATTCAAAGTCTCACATGGATGAGAAACATGAGCCCAGGAAAACAACTCCAAACTGAACCTCATATGAAACCCTATGTGCTATGATCAGATGAACAGAGGACCTATGTTGGCAGCCCCAGAAGGACATGTGAGGAAGAGGGTTGGGCAGCATTCAACATGGACTGACCTAGAGGTAATCATATTGAGTGAAGTGAGTGAGTCAGACAGAGAAATATCTAATGGTACTGCGTAACTGCAGAATCTAAAAAGAAATGATACACGTGGAATGCTTCTTAATGAAAGGACACATCAAAACAGAGCCCCAAATGGTGATTGGTCCAGAGTAGGGAAAGTCTTCTTGTATTGAGACAGCAAACTCTTGCAAGCAGATGAGAACTTGCCTCCTCTGGCAAAGTCCTAGGCCCATGTCTGGAGGTTGGGATGGGAGGGATGAGATGGATAAAGATATGAATGAAAATGTAATCTTTGTTTGCTGGCCTCTTAGCCCTCAAGGATACACAAGCAAAGCCACATATATAGGGGGAAAAAATCCTAGCAATGAAAAAAATCATTTGTGATGTCTACTTTAAAAATATTCACAACCTCAAAGTTTAGAGTTCTGTTTCATTTAGCGGGATTTTTTAGAACTTCAAGCCCTGAAAGGACTACGTCAAGGAGGCAAGGGAGAGTGGGGAACTAGGATATATAGGAGTTTTTCAACAAAGGGTATGTAGTGGAAACATCAAATGATTAGCCTTAAAGAAAATCAGAAATCCCAATGTAAGGAATTTTGTACTTTTCTATGTTTGGAAAGATGCAAGAGTCTGAGCTCACTGAAATCATTCCTTTGACATACCTCAGCTTTCTGGGGCCAGGATCCTGTGTTTGTACATCCCAAGCCACCGTAAGGAGTGTTGGCAGTCTGCTGGTTGCATAGATGGCAGATATTCAGTTTCCTTCCTGAGTTCCCTCAGGGCTCACCAGCTCACCATTGGTAGAGGCTGCAATGTCTGATGACTCTGACATCCTTTGTTTATTGATAAAATGAAAGAAAGTGAAGTCGCTCAGTCGTATCCGACTCTTTGCGACCCCATGGACTGTAGCCTATCAGGCTCCTCCGTCCATGGGATTTTCCAGGCAAGACTGCTGGAGTGGATTGCCATTTCCTTCTCCAGGGGATCTTCCGACCCAGGAATCGAACCTGGGTCTCCCGCATTGCAGGCAGACGCTTTACCATCTGAGCCATCAGTTTATTGATAAGGCAGGAAATATTCCCTTTCTTAGTAATATGGTTTCACTTTTATAAATATCTACCTATCAGAGGTCCAAGTAAATTCCATAGCCAAATCTTGCCACAGTATTGTAATTAAAGAAAAAAGAGGATGAAATCAAAGAAACAATTCTGAAAGTAGAAATAAGTTCTCATGTGAGTCAAAGGAGATCCAATGCATCAGGTCAAACATACTCCTTACCTCTTTTTTGCTCTCTTTCTGGTCTATCTCTCAGCCTGATGCTACCCAGAACCCTTCACTTCCCTCCATAGCTCACACCCAACTATCTACTAAAATCTCCCTGACTTGTGCTGTGATATTATGATTTATAATAAGAAATATATATTTGGTCTTCCTCTCTAGTCAAGCATAGAATACTTGAGTGAATATCCCAAATGATGAGAGAACAAAGCTGTTTTGTTATGTTAATGAGTGACTTAGATCACACTTAGGGATGAAGACTTGTTGCCAGGAGAACCAATTGTCAATGAAAAAATGTTGCCTGCCAAGTAAGTAAATAAAGGATGTTGTAGCCATCAAGAGTTGCAGCACGGACCAGGAGCCCTGAGGATGGAGACTAGCTCGATGCTGGTTGCCAAGCCCTTAGTCACTGCAGCCACCCCCACCCCCAAGGATGTACCCTGAAGGCACTCGGATGGAAAAGAGCAGCATGCTGGCTCTAGATAGCTGAGGTGCAAACGAAAGGGATGATTTCAGTGAGCCCAGACAGCTGCATCTTCACATAACACAGAAGAGCCCTGAATGCCTTAAGCTGAGATGTTTGGTTTTCTTTAATTACCAGTAATCTTTTGATGTTCCATTACCTGGTATTTTTCACATAAACCAGGTACCTCCCTTACCTCTTCAGAGCAGTCCCTCAGAGATATCTGAGGGGCTGTGTCCCAGCCTTAAGTTCTCAGTTTTGTCTACTAAAGAAAACATAATTTTCAACTACTAGGCTGTACATTTTTGTTTCAGTCAACACAGCCATGTAATTAGATGTTGGAACATTCAGTTGCCCACTCCACCCCCTTCCTGATATCTAGGGAAGGAAGAGGGACTAGAGGTTGAGTTGAAGGGAGGCCTGGCGTGCTGTGATTCATGGGGTTGCAGAGTCGGACACAACTTAGCGACTGAACTGAACTGAAGACATATGTAGAGGACTTCCTGGTGACAGGACCCCAGAGCATGCCCTACTTACCAGTGATATGGGAATAAACTGTGGTATCCTAGGGCATCTGTGAGCAGAGAGAGACAAGTAAGCCCAAGCAGCTGATGGGGAAAATTAAAGAATGCAGAAACAAAGGACAATCAGGCAGATATACATCCATAAACTCAAACAATAAATTAGTCTCAGGGACTCCTAATTATGTCTCAAAGGTAAAGATAAAGTCTAATGCATATCCCACAGTTGTTTATAGAAACGACCCCAACTAGAAGGAGTGTGACTCTGAGCACATGGTCCCCAGGCCAGCTGGAGCCTGAAGATTGATAATGTTAAGCCCTGTGGCCTCACCTGGTTATTTTGTCACCCACCAATCAGAAACAAATGTGCACTAGCTGACCCTGTTCCCCATCACCCTCTCCCCTCAGCTCACCTTTAAAAACTCTTCCCCAAGCTATCCAAGAATTTGGGTCTTTTGAGCATTAGCCACCCCTACTTCTGGCTTGATAAAGTCTTCCCTGGTGGTGCAGATGGTAAAGAATCTCATACAGTAAAGAATCTGCCTGCAATGCAGGAGACCCAGGTTTGATCCCTGGATCACGAAGATCCCCTGCAGAAGGGAATGGCTACCCACTCCAGTATTCTTGCCTGGAGAATCCTCATGGACAGAGGAGCGTGATGGGCTATAGTCCATGGGGTTGCAAAGAGTCAGACACAACTCAGCAACTGAACAGCAAACACTAATTTAGTAAATAAAATGTTTCTCTGAGTTCTGTGAGCCACTCTAGCAGATAAGTAGGACCCAAGAAGAGGGTTGTTAGAACCTCTAATCTATAGTCAGTTGTTCAGAAGCTCAAGTGACAACCTGAACTTGCAACTGGATCTGCAGTGTGGCAAGGAGGTGCAAGCTTACAGAACTGAGCCCTCAACCTGTGGAATGTGATGCCATCTCCAGGAAAATAGTGTGAAAGCAGCTGAACCGCAGGACAACCAGCTGATGTCAGAGAACTGCTTGGTGGCCTGGGAATGCCAACCCTTTCAAGAATCAGAAAACCCTCGTATGCCTTCTTTCCTCCCCTTCTCTTTGTACACAGGCCTCTGCTCCTATGGTTTTCTCACTCTGAAAATCTGTTACATTCTTTCCAAATCATCCACCTCCAGAGACCATCTTGGTCTTTAACAATGCCCTTAAATGACAAACCAAGGAAGGTCAAGAGGAGATAGGAGGGAGGGGAAGGGAAGGTGTGGAGGAAAAGGAAAATTCCAAAAAGGCAATATAAAAATATCAGTCACAAAGCTATGGAACAGAGATTCTTGGTAGTATTTATTGTTCTTATCAAAAGAGACTGTCACAAAATTCACAGACACAAAGGGTAGGTTAGAGGTTTCCAAAGGCTGGGAGCAGGGGGAAGAATGAGAGTTACTGATAAACAGTTACACAATTTCTACTTACGGTAATGGAAACATTTTGGAAGTAGATACTGATGATGGTTGCACAGCATTATGTGTTACTAATGCCCCTAGATTATACATTTAAAAGAGTTAAATGGCAAATTTTATGTTACATATATTTTACCACATTCAAAGGAGGAGGGACTGGCACAGCCTTTGCTGTTTTTTCCCTCTTGGCCCCTTCTTTCTGCCCAGAAAACAGATAATGCCCACATTGGTACAGGAGACAAGCAAACAGCAGGAGATGACAAGCATGAGGATGAAAGTCAAAATATTAAAGATGAAAGAGCACCAGGGTCCTTGAGGCATGAGCAGCCTGACCATCTCAAACTGACTTCCCCCAGATTTTTAAGGATAAGAGAAAATAAAATTCCTCTTTAAGATACTTAGCAAGTTTCAGTTACTTGCCACTAAGCACACTCCTCACAAATACAGCTCCCCCGCTGCCTACTCTACGTAATCAAATATCTGCACATGGCATTGAAGACCCTTCCCAGTCTAGCCCTAAGTTCCCTTTGTAGACGCTCCACACCCTCTTTTTCTCAAGTAATCTCCAGACTCTCACTTTGCATTTTTCTAAACATAATGCTCACCTCTGCATCCGTGCTTCTGCTCATGGCAGTTCCCAATGGCAATGTCCTTTCCTATTGTCTCCTCTTAGCCATTCTTCAAGGCCAGCAAGACTTCCCCTCACTCTAGCAAGATGTAAAGATTCTCCTCCTGAACCTTCAGCGCCTTTGTATCCCATGCATCGCCAGTCTCTCATCCATCAGCGAGTCTATTCTACTTTCACATCCTGTAGGAAACTACTTCCAACCATGATCACTGGTCATCCCCTTACTGCAGGCCTTGCTTAGCTCGCACCTAGACAGTCAAAACAGCCTCCAGTTGGCCTCCTCATTCTATTTTTGCCTCTTTCCCTCCAGTCAGCTTCTACTACAAAATTGTCTTATTAAAAATAAAAAAGTCTGAGGACTTCCGTGGTGGTCCAATGGTTAAGACTCTGTGCTGCCAATTCAGAGGGCGCAGGTTCAATCCCTGGTTAGGCAACTTAGATTCTACATGTCATGGGGCACAGCCAAAAGATATTCTATTCATACACACACACACATGTGCATGCTCAGTCACTCAGTCATGTCTGACTCTGTGTGACCCCGTGGACTGTAGCCTACCAGGCTCCTCTGTCTATGGGATTCTCCAGGCAAGAATACTGGAGTGGGTTGCCATGCCCTCTGCCAAGGGATCTTCCTGACCCAGAGATCAAACTGTGTCTCTTGCATCTCCTGCATTGGCAGGCAGATTCTTAATCACTGGGCCACCGGGGAAGCATCCCTACCCCCCGCCACCACCACATAGACACAATCATATCATTGCCCTTCACAAACAAATCCTCCAGGTAGCTTCCTAACACATTAGAATAAATGCCAAGTTCCTTTCCCTGCTTGGCCTACAAACCTATTCATCATTTGGTTTCTGTCTGCCCCTACAAACTCAGTCTTTATCCCTTTTCACGTGTTTTTTTTTTTTTTTTTAACTAGATTGGTCTTCTTCTGTTCCCTGAAAATGCCAACCTAATTCCAGCCTTAAGTCATTTGCACCTGATGTCACCTCTGCCTGGAATAATCTCCTGCCAAATCTACACATGGCTGGTACCGTCATTACTAAGAACTCTCTACTCAAGTATCACCACCCCCAAGAGTCCTGCCCTGACGACTTTATCTAAAGTAGACCCCACAGGACCACTCTGGAAGGTTCACTCTGTTTCTCTTCATTACATTTCTCCCTAGCCCTCCCAAGTTTAAATTCATTTTCATTTCCTTGTTTACTATAGAGCTCCCCACTGGAATGTCAGCTCATTAGGGCAGGAGCTGTTTTCTGTTCATCCCTGAATCTCCAGCATCCACCGCAGTGCCAGGCACACAGGAGGTTTGGATACTTTAACTCATCCTGTTTGTATACCACCTGTGTACCTGTTTCATTATCACCACTAGGTGGTGGGGACTGGTAACACCAAGGTGGGGACTGGTAACACCAAGGTATCTCCAGCATTTTCTTCAACTCAGCCTCCTTCTCCTTCCTTTTATCTTACCACCTACTCCCTGCCCCTATTACAAGTTCAGATCATCCAAATAATGGTACAGTGAAGGAACAGCTCAGTTTCTGGTTTTAAGTCTGACAGGAAACTCTGATCTTACTGACAAAGATCTTACTTACTCTGTAAGTACTCTCATCTTACTAACAAAAAATTGCCCTCACCAAAAATATTACTGCGACACGATTTTGATGCTAACACTTTTATCATTTTAGTTTTCTTTCTCTATTTCATTAGAAAAAGCAAAGCCACTTTGAATCCCTTTTACAAAGAGGGGAGACAGACATTTTAAAATACAAAAGATGACATAAAGTTTAATATCCAAATAAACAGAAACAATGACGGCATGAAATTTAAACGGACAGAATCACTAGTTACCAAGAGTCTGTGCATGTAAATAAAAGTTAGCTACTCTATTTCTGCTCTAAATTATTTAGCTAAATGACTGACACTGAAATCTAAGGTTCCAAGTTTCCCCACTATCCCTTGCCAATGCCAGCCTCACTCCAGACAGCATGTCTGCTGGAGCTATGTCCATGATGGAAGTCCTGATGATTAAAGTCTTCAGCATCTACATCATTTCAGATAAAATGATTAAAACCATAGCCCCCTTTAATGCACATTGCTTGGTGAAAGAAGCCAACCTGGAAAGGACTGACTGTAGGATTCCAACTAGTTGGAAGCCAATCCTTTCCAGGTTGGCTTCTTTCACCAAGTAGGGAGAAGGCAATGGCACCCTACTCCAGTACTCTTGCCTGGAAAATCCCATGGACCGAGGAGCCTGGTGGGCTGCAGTCCATGGGATCGTGAAGAGTTGGACAGAACTGAGCTATTTCACTTTGACTTTTCACTCTCATGCTTTGGAGAAGGAAACGGCAGCCCACTCCAGTGTTCTTGCCTGGAGAATCCCGGGGACGGAAGAGACTGGTGGGCTGCCATCTCTGGGGTTGCACGGAGTCGGACACGACCGAAGCGACTTAGCAGCAGCAGCAGCAGCAGCATAGAGGCAGTAAAAAGATTAGTGGTTGAATGTAGTTAATAAAACTAAATTGTATGCTCAAAATTGGTTAAAATGGTAAGTTGTATGTTTATTTTACCATCATTTTTTAAAGGCAAAAAAAATCAGTAATTGCCGGAGTTTCAGTGGGAGAGGTGGGAAAGGATGAGAGAGGAGGCGTGGAGGATGGTTAGGGCAGTAAAACTATTCTGTATGATGCTGCAATGATGGATACATATCATTACATATATTTCAAAACCCACAGAATATATACCACAGAGCGTTAATCTTTATACAAAGACTATGGACTTTAGTTAACACAAATGTCTCAAAATTGGGTCATCAACTGTAGAATAAATGTTAGTAATGTGAGATGTCCTAACAGAGGAGCCTGAGGGGAGGCAAGGAAAAGGGGCAAATGAGAACTCTCTGGACTTTCAGCTCAATTTTCTATAAACCTAAAACTGCTCTGGAAGATAAAGTCTATCAATTTTTTTTAAGTCCCTTTTCTGGTCATTTGCATCTACTCAAATAGAAAGTCCTTAGTGATGAATTACAGATTTGGAATGACATTACCTTAATTACATGTTCATATTTCTTACTGAATGAGTTTCCTGTTTAATAAGTATTCTTAAATATCAAACAGCTGATGGGGAAGATATTTATTAAATGTCTACTTTTTACAAGGCTCTGTGATAGACACTCATATATTTTAAAATAACTAAACCAAAATATTTATTCAAAATTGCCCCAGGGGAGGGAAAAATTAGTATTTTCACAGCCCTCTTCCTAGGTGCAGAGGTTACCTTGCTCCCCATTCTCCCCAGCAGTTGCTAGAGGAAGTGGGGCTGTCTCTTCTCTCCTCTGTACATTTTTGTGGATTCCTCAGCTCCTCTCAAAAGATAGAAGATAATTTCTCAGAGCAAACAGCCACATTGATATTCATGGGATAAACGGTTTGTAACCGAACAGCAACACCCCACTAATGTAAATTTCATACACAGCTTCCAAAAGGTTAAACAATGCTACTTAGCTCTACTGTGCCCGGAAAGCAAATGACAGCTAGAGGTACAAGCTTGGAGCCAGGAGGAGTCCTTATGCAGAAAGTTCTCCCAGTCCGAAGGTCTTACTCTCCACTTGGGAGGGGAATTATTCACAGTCAAGAGTCCCCTGAAAGCAAATGATCCAGCACACACACAAACAAGCCCCACTCAAAGTGAAAGACCACAGGAAAAGGATGAAGGGAGAGAGGGAAGATGGACTTATTTTCAAGTTTGCTCTATGAATATGTATTTTTAATCAGCTTTTCCAAATATGCTTGCTGCATGTCATTATCCTCTCCACTGGTCCTTAACTGTGCATTCTGACTCCACCCCCTCCCTGTGATTCAATCAGTATTTGAGTGCCAAGTGTGTGCCACACACCCATTTGAGTACTAAGGAAATAACAATGAAGAATTCAGACAACTTCTTTGCCCCCAAGGAGTTTTATAATCTGTAAGGAGTAGACAGTAAACAAACTAATTTCAGATGGTGTTCAAGACTGTGAAGAAAAATAAAACTGGGTGATGATGTAACAAGGAGAGAGAGATGGTGGCAGGGCATTTGGTGTACTGAGTTTAGATAACTGGGTCATGAAAAACTCCCCATAAAGATGTGAGATTTAAACTGATAACAAAATGAAGAGGAAGCATCAATCATCTAAAGATGTAAAGGCTCAGAGTTTGGGATTAGCAGATGCAGACTATTCTATATAGAATGGATAAACAACAAGGTCCTACTGTATAGCACAGGGAACTATATTCAATATCCTATAATAAACCATAATGGAAAAGAATATGAAAAAGTGTATGGTATATATAAGTGTGTGTATGTATAACAGAGTCACTTTGTTGTATGGCAGAAATTAACACAACATTGTAAATAAACTACACTTCAATAAAAAAAAAAAAAAAAAAAACACTAGCAAAAGAAACTCATTACACTAAAAATACAGAAAGCTGTATAGAGGCCCCCAGGCAGCAAGAGCCTTCCACATTCTAGACTAGGAAGGACACATGAGTCCAAGAAGAGTGGAAAGAGTGGTGGTCAAGGGCCAGGTCGTGGAGGGCCTTCAAGCATTCTGGGTTTCATGCTGCATAATAGGGAAGCAACGAAGGATTTTAATTAAAAAAGCAAAATAACATGATATATGATTTTTAAAGACTGATTTTACCATGATGTGTGCAAAAGACTGTAGAGGAACAAGACTGGAAAAGGAGATGCATAGGGAATTGGAAGAGGACTGGGTGAGAGGGAGTGGCTGCTTGGACCAGCTGGTGGCAGTGTCCCGCCTAGACCTCACAGCACAACAAATATGCCCAACCCAGGGGACATACTAGGGTCAAAATCCAGCCAAGGCCCAGCTTGGAAAGGAGCTGATTCAAGCTGAAAATAGCAGCCTTTAGACAACGGCACCCCACTCCAGGACTCTTGCCTGGAAAATCCTATGGACGGAGGAGCATGGTAGGCTGCAGTCCATGCGGTCAGTAAGAGTCAGATACGACTGAGTGACTTCCCTTTCACTTTTCACTCTCATGCATTGGAGAAGGAAATGGCAACCCGCTCCAGTGTTCTTGCCTGGAGAATCCCAGGGACAGGGGAGCCTGGTGGGCTGCCGTCTATGGGGTCGCACAGAGTCGGCCACGACTGAAGCGACTTAGCAGCAGCAGCAGCAGACAATGTGTCCATGCCAAAGGAATTTCTTTTTCACACGTGAAATTGACTTTTCTGCTTGGGAGCCCCTTGAACAAGTTTGATGGGGAGAAGAGCCTCAGTTTGGAAATACCATAGAGGATGACCTGAATTCAACTTGCTAATAACAGATTTAATTTGTGGTGAGTGAAGAAAGAATTAAGGGCGCCTCCTACATTTTTGGCTGGAGTACCATGATGGGTTGCTCCACTTACTGAGATGTGGAAGACTGGAAAAGAACTGTGTGATGCTAAAGACCAAAAGTTTTGTCTCTAACATGCTGACTGAACTGTCTATTAGACATCACATGGGCAATCACGTAAGGGGAGAGTTTGGAAAGAGGAGATGAGAAAAGGGGATGGAAATTGGCTGGAGGGTGGCAAGAATCAGAGATCAGAGGAAAAAGTCGGCAAATTCCACATTTGACTCATTCAGTCACCAACACGCACTTATGCAATGAAATAGGACATGAAGACTGTTCCAGAAATAGCTGCCTGGCAGGTGGAAGCTGTGTGGTGCTCACTCCACATGTGCTTTATAGCTCATTTTCAATCAAAGCCTCTCAGATAAATCCAGACAGCAGATCATCTACAAATTTCATTAGCTATATTTGTGCAGAATCTCAATTTGACTATAAAAAGAGAATGTTTAATATAGTTTAAGTTTCAATGGCCTTTCTTTTTAAAAGGAGACAGATGAAATGGCCACAGATTAATGCTTCTGGTCATCCTCAATATATCAGCGTTACGAAGACAACAGAAAAGAGTGGTTAGTACAAGTATGAATCCTGAACAAAATATAGGATTTAACTGTCTTCTACCAAACTCTCCTTAAAAAATTATTTTCTCTAATTGTTTGCACATCATCAGTTCAGTCCAGTCGCTCAGTCGTGTCCTACTCTTTGCGACCCCATGAATCGCAGCACGCCAGGCCTCCCTGTCCATCACCAGCTCCCGGAGTTCACTCAAACTCACGTCCATTGAGTCAGTGATGCCATCCAGCCATCTCATCCTCTGTCATCATAGCATCTGACAATTGTCTCCTGAAGCTACTTTCAGAAGCCAAGTATCTCACACTCAGGGAGAACCACCCTATCACCTTTTAACACCCTTCTCCCTTGGGTACAGATAGGTACTATGTGCATATGCTATTAATAATGAAAACAAAACCCTCTGCAATAATTTTGGCCAAATCCGTAAATATTTATAAGGTCTTGGGTGAGTTCATACACATTTTCATATCATTTAAGAAGAGTTGTCCTAATGAGCACTTGACCTAGATTTCAGTCTTGACTATGTCATTTGCTTGTTGTTACTTTGTGCAAAGCAGTTGCCAACAGTCTGTTTAGCTGTAAATAGGAAGGACTTCTCTGGCTACTTCACACAGGGATCAGCTAATTAAAAGAAACGAGGCTGTGTGAACTTACCTGCCATGTGTATTGCTAGGAGAAGTGAGCCCAGGCCCATTATAAACTCAGTGTTGTCCTGAAATTTCTTACCTTGTAATTGCTGGAATATCAGAAATCAGATATGTCTGGACTACTTGATACAAACACAACTCCAAGTCTGTTTTTCACACCAGCACATAGCAGTTGATTAATTGATATTAGTTTGTGCAATCCATGTTTTCTTCATTCCTCACCAAAGAGAGGTCGGAGATGAATTAGTTCAAGCTTGTTTTTAAATTTGAGGAAAGCGAAACCCAAATAGGTGAAGAGACAGGTGAAACTTCTGGTTTCACAGTAAATCTCTCTCAGCCTGAGTTTCCCCATCTGTTAAATAAAGGAATTAAACTAGATAAGTAATTTTAAGCCTGTGTGAATCTGCTATAAAGCAAGGGAAACTCAGCTTGGTGCTCTGTGGTGACCTAGAACGGTGGGATGGTGATGCATGCATGGGGGGTCCAAGAGAGAGAGGCATATATGTATACCTATAGCTGATTCACATCATTACAGACCAGAAGCTAACACAACACTGTAAAGCAATTATACTCCAATAAAATACACGCATACATACATTAAACTGAGTGGGTTGCCATTTCCTTCTCCAATGCATGAAAGTGAAAAGTGAAAATGAAGTAGCTCAGTTGTGTCCAACTCCTAGTGACCCCATGGACTGCAGCCCACCAAGCTCCTCCGCTCATGGGATTTTCCAGGCAAGAGTACTGGAGTGGGTTGCCATTGCCTTCTCCTTCATGCTGCTAACAACAGCTAAATATTTTAAATCACTTCTTTGTTTATGAAAATTGACAAACTAGCTAGGCTGAAGAGTGATTGCAGGCTTCTGGGGGGCTAGAATACGGTCTAAATGTTAATGACTTCAGGCAGTTCAAAGCTCTAAAATTCATCTGGCCCCCACACCTTCCTTTTGTCTTATACCAACCCAAAGTACCTGCCTAGGTCCAAAATTGTCCCTACCTCCCTTTCATCTCATACTGGGGGGAAATCCTTTCTCAAATTCTTATTTCCAAGTTTAGGATGCCAGTGTGGCTGCTATGAAATCTACCAGCAGCTTAAACAAGAGAGATCACGTCTCTCTCCCACAACAGTGTAAGCAGCCCAGGGCTGTGGCAGCTCCATGGTGTTTGGGTACAATATCCTTCCTGTCTTGTCCTGCCAACCTCAACCTGCCTTTAGGCATCAGGGAGCCCAGATAAAGCTCAGGATTCCTAAAGATAGAATGAAAGAATGATGACTGGGAGACAGCTATTGGTTTATACCACATCTTCACTATCAAAGTTTAAACTCTGAGGGCAGAGACCATAACGGAAGTATCCTCATACCCTACGTGATGCCCAGTGATGTATAAAATCTGTGCAAGTAGCAGTATAACACTCATTTACTTTAAGACGGACACCAACAGAGAAAGGAACAATTCTAAGTAATAAAAGCAGCTGAGCACAAGGGAGCAACTCAATTTTGGACATCCTTAACTTGAATGTTTGTTCAGTCAAATTGACAATTATTTAGACTGTAGGGGCAAAGACTGGGCTGGGAATATCAATTTGGGGTGCTTACCATGCAAATAATAGCTAGAGATTTGGATGAGAAAGTAGGGGAAATGGAAGTAGCAGAAAAAGAGGTTCAAGGGCTTCCCTGCTGGATCAGGGGTAAAGAATCCACCTACCAATGCAGGAGACACAGGTTTGATTCCTGGTTCAGGAAGATACCGCATTTTGTGGAGCAACTAAGCCTATGCACCTGAACAATTGAGCCACAGATGCTGAAGCCTGCACACCTAAAGTCTGTGCTCTGAAACAAGAGACGCCCCCTCAATGAGTAGCCTGCCCACTGCAACTAGAAAGTAGCCTTCGCTCACCACAAGTAGAGAAAAGCCCATGCAGCAAGGAAGACCCAGCACAGCCAAGTAAATAAATAATCTTTAAAAAAAAAAAGAAAAGGAAGAGAGAGGTTCAAGAACTGCGTCAGGGAGTATGTTAACATTTAGGGTCGAGATAAGGATAAACCAGTGAATCAGACTGAGAAATGGCCCTTGAGAGAGATGGAAAGAAATCTTATTCCAAAGAAAGGGTTTCAAGAAAGTGGTGGTGACCAGTGGTGTCAAATGCTGCCAATTAGGCAGAAAATAAGGAATCAGAAGTCAATACTGGCTTTAGCAAGGGGAAGTCAACTGTCACTGATTACTGATTGAGCAGGATGTTAAAAACAAAAAACTGACTGGAATAGGCTAAGAGGGAAGGGAAAAAAAAAAAAAAAAA
>SJYT01054907.1:0-12894 GCA_006410635.1 Cephalophus harveyi | reverse complement strand
GGAGGTGGGAGGGGGATTCGGGATTGGGAGCTAATATACACCCATGGTGGATTCATGTCAATGTGTGACAAAACCAATATGGTATTGTAAAGTAAAATAAAGTAAAAATAAAATTAAAAAAAAAAAAAAGAACATTTCTTATCCTGGTGTTAAGAACTGAATGAGCATTAGCATAATGTTTTGTTTTGTTTTGTCTTTAACCAGTTTGGGTGGCAACACTTTTACAGGAACAACTTGGATCCTAAAATCAGAGAATCCTAGATATAGATCCCAAATGTGTTGAATAACCTTGGATAAGTTTTAATATCTCTGGAAGTTTCTTTCTTTCTTTTTTAAACCTTGTAAAATGAAGACAATGGTTCCTACTGTAGATGGTTGTTGTGAGGCATGAGTGCATGAATCATTACAGTACAATGTCTGAGACACAACTCATAATCACTAGACTATGAGATTTTCATATTCACTGGTAAAAAGAAGAGCTTACGTTCCACTGATCTGGAGAAAGACTTCAAGTTTGAGGTAACAAGAAAAAGTGATTTGAAGACAGCAGATTATAACAGGATAGATGAAGAAGCTTATTCAGTCAAGCGGAGAAAACTGTTTAGAGATCAGAATGCATTTGGGATTCCATGGTGGCTCAAATGTTAAAGAATCTGCCTGCAATGCAGGAAACCCAGGTTCAGTCCCTGGGTCAGGAAGATCCTCTGGAGGAAGGCATGGGAACTTGCCTGGAGAATCCCATGGACAGAGGAGCCTGGCAGGGTTCAGTCCATGGGGTTACAAAGAGTTTTGTATGACTATGTGACTTTCACTTTTTCATGCACTAGGAAGATGAGATGTAAAATGCTCCAGGAAGGAGCATATTTTTCCTCTTAGGTGTTTTGGGTTATATATTTTTTTCGTTAGTTTGTTGCTATAGCAGCTTCCTGTCCCTGTCCTGATATGATACTTTTAATTACATCCAAGGCTATCCTGTGACAAAAGAGGAGTGCAGGTCTTTGGATTAATGTTTAGTGTTCACCTGGCTAAAAATTGCTGCTGATGCATGTTTTTAGATGATCTGAACAAGAGACAATATCCCAGAGTGACTTTGGGAACAGCAACCAGGGTGATGGACCCAGTTGTCATTGTGAACTGTACTATCCCTTTATGAGATGGAGAAATGAGCTCAAAGGAAAACTGTGAAAGCTTGTCAGAAGGTTCAGTCCATTAAGTTGGTAAACTTGATGGGTTCCCACTGATCTCCTGGGAGTTCATTTTTTGTCATCCTTTTTTCTTGGTTCTCCTCAGATTACATTATCTCAGTCAGTTTGCCTGTTTCCTGACTCTTCTGCATATTCAAATTTCCTGTTAAATCTCTCTAATTTCAGTTATTGTACTTTTTAGTTCCACAGTTTCCATTTGTTTTTGTTGTTGTAATTTCTCTCTCTTTATTGATATTCTGTTTGGTGAGACATCATCCTAGTCTGTTTTCAAGTTTTGAGCATATTAAAGACAGTTGCTTCAAAGTTTTTGTCTGGTAATTCCCATATCTGAGCTTCCTCATGGGTAGTTTCCATCCATTTATTTTTTTCCTGTGATTGAGTAATACTTTATTGTTTATTTCCATGCCTCGTATTTTTTGGTTAAAAAGTGAACATTTTCAGCTTTATATGGTGATGCTAGCAATCAGCATTTCCCTATCCTGATGCTGCTTGGTGTGGGTTGTTGCTTGCTTGTTTGGTGGGTTTTCTGAACTACTCTCATAAAGACTGTATCCTTTGTCTGGTATGGGCACTGAAGTCTCTGTTCCATTAGCTAAGTGATCGTTGAGTTTTTGATGGAAATGTCTCAAGCCAAAAGTGAAACACTGATCCCAGCTTTGCAAATTGGCTGTCTGTGGACACTTCTGCCTTTGGTCTGACAACTTACAGCTCAGTTTCAGCCTTCACGCTTGTACAGAGCTTAATCACTGGCCAGAGGTGAAACCTTGGTCTCTTTTTTGAGTATGTATCCAGACTTGGGTTTGCATCTGGTCTTCTAGATTCTTCCCTTGTATATTTGTTGTTGCTGTTCAGTTGCTCAATCATGTGTGACTCTTTGCAACCTCATGGACTGCAGCACGCCAGGCTGTCCTGTGCTTCACCATCTCCTGGAGCTTGCTCGAACTCATGTCCATTGAGTCAGTGATGCCATCCAACCATCTTATCCTCTTTTGGGAGCTTATTAGAGTCCTTGTCTCTAGTGTTCTAGCCTGTACCATATGACTTTTTGGTCTGTCTACTGCTTGTCTGTCATCCTTTGCCCAGGTGACTTTCTTAAATATTTTCAACCAGTACCACCTGGGAAGCCATTATAACCTGAGAAAGTTCTGAAGGCAAGTCCTTGCACTGATCCTTCCTGTGGCCTCACACAGGTAAAATCACAAAACGTCAGTTCTTCAAGGCCAGGGTCCATCTATCAAACCATGGCATCTGAACTCTGCACTAGGAATTCTGTCACCGTCTCCATGACCACCCCTTAGCTGAGGAGCGAGGGATAGTACATGGAAAAGCTAGGATGCCACAGTTATTGTACTTTTTAGTTCTACAGTTTCCATTTGTTTTTGTTATTGTTGTTGTAATTTCTATCTCTTTATTGATATTCTGTTTGGTGAGACATCTTTATTGATATCTTTATTGATATTCTGTTTTGTGAGTGCTGTCTTACAGAATTTCAGCAGTTGGTTTCTTTTTGTGTCCTCCTGACTACCACAAATTTATATTAGATTCCTGTTTCAAAAATGTTGACTCTGACAGTGTTGCCAGCTTAATCATTGCTTTCACGGAGGCAAGTTCTGGGATTTCCAATTTCGGCATTTTGAGTGATGCTGCTGTCACTAGGCGCCATATTTTAAAGCCACTCTCAACCTTAAAATCTCCATTGTTCATTTCAGTGCCTCCATTTAAAAAAGTGCTTAATTTCCAACCTGATTTTCCAAACTCTTTGACCCTTAATTTTCCCCCACTCTCCCACCTCATCTCGCTTCCTTCTAATATTCCTTCTGTTATTACATTTGAATAAATATACTGTGAATTTCATAATTCACAGTATTTACAGTATGTAGGAGGGTTTTTTGTTCACAGAATGCCTTTTCTTATTTAATATTTGTTTAGGTGGCTCAGTGGGTAAAGCGTCTGCCTCCAATGCGGGAGACCTGGGTTCGATCCCTGGGTTGGGAAGATCCCCTGGAGTGGAGAAAACTGTTTAGAGATCAGAATGCATTTGGGATTCCATGGTGGCTCAAATGTTAAAGAATCTGCCTGCAATGCAGGAAACCCAGGTTCAGTCCCTGGGTCAGGAAGATCCTCTGGAGGAAGGCATGGGAACTTGCCTGGAGAATCCCATGGACAGAGGAGCCTGGCAGGGTTCAGTCCATGGGGTTACAAAGAGTTTTGTATGACTATGTGACTTTCACTTTTTCATGCACTAGGAAGATGAGATGTAAAATGCTCCAGGAAGGAGCATATTTTTCCTCTTAGGTGTTTTGGGTTATATATTTTTTTCGTTAGTTTGTTGCTATAGCAGCTTCCTGTCCCTGTCCTGATATGATACTTTTAATTACATCCAAGGCTATCCTGTGACAAAAGAGGAGTGCAGGTCTTTGGATTAATGTTTAGTGTTCACCTGGCTAAAAATTGCTGCTGATGCATGTTTTTAGATGATCTGAACAAGAGACAATATCCCAGAGTGACTTTGGGAACAGCAACCAGGGTGATGGACCCAGTTGTCATTGTGAACTGTACTATCCCTTTATGAGATGGAGAAATGAGCTCAAAGGAAAACTGTGAAAGCTTGTCAGAAGGTTCAGTCCATTAAGTTGGTAAACTTGATGGGTTCCCACTGATCTCCTGGGAGTTCATTTTTTGTCATCCTTTTTTCTTGGTTCTCCTCAGATTACATTATCTCAGTCAGTTTGCCTGTTTCCTGACTCTTCTGCATATTCAAATTTCCTGTTAAATCTCTCTAATTTCAGTTATTGTACTTTTTAGTTCCACAGTTTCCATTTGTTTTTGTTGTTGTAATTTCTCTCTCTTTATTGATATTCTGTTTGGTGAGACATCATCCTAGTCTGTTTTCAAGTTTTGAGCATATTAAAGACAGTTGCTTCAAAGTTTTTGTCTGGTAATTCCCATATCTGAGCTTCCTCATGGGTAGTTTCCATCCATTTATTTTTTTCCTGTGATTGAGTAATACTTTATTGTTTATTTCCATGCCTCATATTTTTTGGTTAAAAAGTGAACATTTTCAGCTTTATATGGTGATTAAAGACAGTTGCTTCAAAGTTTTTGTCTGGTAATTCCCATATCTGAGCTTCCTCATGGGTAGTTTCCATCCATTTATTTTTTTCCTGTGATTGAGTAATACTTTATTGTTTATTTCCATGCCTCATATTTTTTGGTTAAAAAGTGAACATTTTCAGCTTTATATGGTGAGGCTTGCAATCAGCATTTCCCTATCCTGATGCTGCTTGGTGTGGGTTGTTGTTTGCTTGTTTGGTGAGTTTTCTGAACTACTCTCATAAAGACTTTCACTTTGTCTGGTATGGGCACTGAAGTCTCTGTTCTATTAGCTAAGTGATCGTTGAGTTTTTGACGGAAATGTCTCAAGCCAAAAGTGAAACACTGATCCCAGCTTTGCAAATTGGCTGTCTGTGGACACTCCTTCTGCCTTTGGTCTGACAACTTACAGCTCAGTTTCAGCCTTCACGCTTGTACAGAGCTTAATCACTGGCCAGAGGTGAAACCTTGGTCTCTTTTTTGAGTATGTATCCAGACTTGGGTTTGCATCTGGTCTTCTAGATTCTTCCCTTGTATATTTGTTGTTGTTGTTCAGTTGCTCAATCATGTGTGACTCTTTGCAACTCCATGGACTGCAGCATACCAGGCTGTGCTGTCCTTCACCATCTCCTGGAGCTTGCTCGAACTCATGTCCATTGAGTCAGTGATGCCATCCAACCATCTTATCCTCTTTTGGGAGCTTATTAGAGTCCTTGTCTCTAGTGTTCTAGCCTGTTCATATGACTTTTTGGTCTGTCTACTGCTTGTCTGTCATCCTTTGCCCAGGTGACTTTCCTAAATATTTTCAACCAGTACCACCTGGGAAGCCATTATAACCTGAGAAAGTTCTGAAGACAAGTCCTTGCACTGATCCTTCCTGTGGCCTCACACAGGTAAAATCACAAAATGTCAGTTCTTCAATTCATATGACTTTTTGGTCTGTCTACTGCTTGTCTGTCATCCTTTGCCCAGGTGACTTTCCTAAATATTTTCAACCAGTACCACCTGGGAAGCCATTATAACCTGAGAAAGTTCTGAAGACAAGTCCTTGCACTGATCCTTCCTGTGGCCTCACACAGGTAAAATCACAAAATGTCAGTTCTTCAAGGCCAGGGTCCATCTATCAAACCATGGCATCTGAACTCTGCACTAGGAATTCTGTCACCATCTCCATGACCACCCCTTAGCTGAGGAGTGAGGGATAGTACATGGAAAAGCTAGGATGCCACAGTGCTGTCTTACAGAATTTCAGCAGCTGCTTTCTTTTTGTGTCCTCCTGACTACCGCAAATTTATATTAGATTCCTGAGTTTCAAAAATGTTGACTCTGACAGTGTTGCAAGCTTAATCATTACTTTCATGGAGGCAAGTTCTGGGATTTCCAATTTCGCCATTTTGAGTAATGCTGCTGTCACTAGGCACCATCTTTTAAAGCCACTCTCAACCTTAAAATCTCCATTGTCCATTTCAGTGCCTCCATTTAAAAAAGTGCTTAATTTGCAACCTGATTTTCCAAACTCTTTGACCCTTAATTTTCCCCCACTCTCCTACCTCATCTCACTTCCTTCTAATATCCCTTCTGTTGTTACATTTGAACAAATCACAGTATTTACAGTATGTAGGGTTTTTTTTTGTTCACAGAATGCCTTTTCTTATTTAATATTTGTTTAATATGAATTTAATGATCCACATGTTCAAAAGTGACCTTTTGTTAGAAGCATCTCCTGGTAGTAAGTCTAGGCATAAAAGAATTCCTCCCTCTGTTTTTCTTCTTTTATGCAGGATTTTGAATGTTAGAGAAGCAAATAACTGCATTCCAGGGGAACAGATAACTGAGAAGATTTCTGTTCATTGTCTTGTATTATATTGACCTCTTTTGCATTTGACCCAAGAATCTTACGTTAAAATTTTGTTATCAGTCTCAAATACTCTTTGGATTGGTTTTAATCTTTTATATGTTTCCTCATTAATTAGTGGATTGAATAGAATTTTTATATGTTCCTTTTATATTTTTATATGATTTTATATTTTATATAAAAATGTAAAATGATATTATANAACTGTGAAGATTTCTGTTTATTGTCTTGTATTATATTGACCTCTTTTGCATTTGACCCAAGAATCTTACTTTAAAATTTTGTTATCAGTCTCAAATACTCTTTGGATTGGTTTTAATCTTTTATATGTTTCCTCATTAATTAGTGGATTGAATAGAATTTTTATATGTTCCTTTTATATTTTTATATGATTTTATATTTTATATAAAAATGTAAAATGATATTATATGAGACAATTTTATGTGAGATCATAATTTGACTCCTTAAAATGGTAATTTTATAGTTTTTGAGGTACTGTGAAATGTCCAAGCACTTTCACCTGACCTATTGTTGGAGAATTGAACTTCATGGTTAGTAAAAGCTCACGCATATAATTTTTAGACTCCCAGAGAAAATCCCAAATGGCAATTGAAGTTTAACTTTACTGACTAGCTAAAACTTTTTGCCTTACATGTTTATGTGTTTGTTTTGCTTTTGATTTTACACAGTCAATAAATTATACCATTAATAGGNGTAAAAGCTCACGCATATAATTTTTAGACTCCCAGAGAAAATCCCAAATGGCAATTGAAGTTTAACTTTACTGACTAGCTAAAACTTTTTGCCTTACATGTTTATGTGTTTGTTTTGCTTTTGATTTTACACAGTCAATAAATTATACCATTAATAGGGCACTTTGGGAACTTATGTTTATGGACTAATCATTTGGTGATGTCTGTCTGATATGTGATGGATGGTGGTTGGTGGTTATTCGCTAAGTCATGTCTTGCTCTTGTGACCCCCCTTGGACTGTAGCCTGCAAGACTCCTCTGTCTATGGGATTTCCCAAGCAAGAATTCTAGAGTGGGTTGCCATTTCCTTATCTGGGGACTCTTCCTGACCCAGAGACTGAGCTCAGATCTTTTGCAGTGCTGTTGATCTCCTGCTCTGCAGGCAGATTACTGACTGAGCTACCAGGGAATCCCAGGTGATGGATCATTAGTACCTATTAAGCATGAGATGATAGAGAATCTAGTTTGTTTTCTTGCTTAATATCTGTTTATTTACAAGATCAAATCAATTAAGAGTTATATACTCAGCTAAAAGGACAGCATGTTTTTGAGATCTGAACTTGTGAATTTTTAAATAGTCATTTATTGGCTGTACTTCGTCTTTGTTGGAGTGCACAGGCTCTTTGTTGCTGAGCTCAGGCTTTCTCTAGATGCAGTGAGTGGTGGCTACTCTCTAACTGGAGTGCATGGGCTTCTCGTTGCAGGGCTTTTCTTTTTGCAGAGAACAGCCCCTGGAGCATAAGCTCAGTGATTGTGGCCCACAGGCTTAGTTTCCTCATTACATGCAGTATCTTCCTAGCCCAGGAATCGAACCCATGTCCCCTGCAGTAGCAGGCAGATTCTTAACCTCTGGACCCCCCAGGAAGTCCCGTGGCATGGTGAATTTTTGTCTTTCTATGCCTATGTTTGCACTGTGGCTATGATTTGCCCCTGAGGCTCTGTGTGTATCTGATGTCTCAGTGTATCTGATGTCCATGTGGTTGCAAAAGGAACAGCCTTTGTCTCTCATGGTTGAGTGTGAAATATCTTCTTGACTCTAGAAGCTATTAATAAAGCAGATTTTGTCTATTGAATCACAGGAACTCTATTCTTATTAGTTTGTATAGAAAAACAAGAGCCTCATTATTTTTCCCATTTTATACATAGTACACAGCACAGGGGACTCTATTCAGTGCTCTGTGGTGACCTAAACGGGAGGGAAATCACAAAACGGCTGATTCACTTTGCTGTACAGAAGAAACTAACACAACATTGTAAAGCAATTATACTCTAAAAATTTCAAAAAAGAAAAAGAAGGAACTATAGAAATCTAATTTTCCCAAATTTTACAGGGTTAGAAAACTGAACTTCTATCACTTTAAAATTTCTAGCCTTAAAAAAATGTTTCTAAATCAGAAATATTTTAAAAATCCAAATTTATGGGACTTCACAGGTGGTCCGGTGTTTGAGAATCTGCCTTCCAAGGCAGGAGACATGGGTTTCCCCCCTGGTCAGGGAGGTAAGTTCCCACATGCCGAGGAGACAACTAAGCCCTTGCACCGCAAGTGCCACCAAGTCTATGCCCCACGATTAGTGACACCTGTGTGCCACAACGAGGAACTGATGCAGCCAAATAAAAAGATAAATATTTTTTGAAAAAGAAAAAAAAAATCCAAATTACATAGTTAAGTTGAGGCATTCACAAATCAACTGGTTTAATACTCTAAATTAAAGAAAAGAAAAAGAAACAATTTTTTGTTCTTTGCCTATGATAAAACAGCAAATACATTTTGCTATGTTGAGTTTGCTTTCATATAAAGATAATGCTGCTAAGTCACTTCAGTCGTGTCCGACTCTGTGCGACCCCATAGACGGCAGCCCACCAGGCTCCCCTGTCCCTGGGATTCTCCAGGCAAGAACGCTATCTTAAATTAACTAGTTCTTAAATTTCTTATGTTGGTTTACTAATCAAATGAGATAGCATTACTCCTCAGTTCAGTTCAGGTGCTCAGGTGCTCAGGTGTCCGACTCTTTGGAACCCCATGGATTGCAGTACAGCAGGCTTCCCTGTCCATCATCAACTCCTAGAGCTTGCTCAAACTCAGGTCCATTGCGTCAGTGATGCCATCCGACCATCTCACCCACTGTTGTCCTCTTCTCCCCTTGCCTTCAATCTTTCCCAACATCAGGGTCTTTTCCAATGAGTCAGTCAGTCCAAGGGACTCTCAAGGGTCTTCAGTACCACAATTCAATGCAATAATTCTTTAGTGCTCAGCTTTCTTTATAGTCTACCTCTCACATCCAAACATGACTACTGGAAAAACCATAATTTGACTAGACGGAACTTTTGTTGGCAAAGTAATGTCTCTGCTTTTCAAAACGTTGTCAAGATTCATCATAGCTTTTCTTCCAAGGAGCAAGTGTGTTTTAATTTCATGGCTGCAGTCACCATCTGCAGTGATTTTGGAGCCCACAAAAATAAAGTCTCTCACTGTTTCCTTTATTTCCCCATCTATTTCCCATGAAGTGATGGGACCAGATGCCATATTCTTCATTTTTTGAATGTTGAGTTTTAGTCCAGCTTTTTCACTCTCCTCTTAAACTTTCATCAAGAGTCTCTTTAGTTCTTTGCTTTCTGCCATTAGGGTGGTGTCATCTGCATATCTGAAGTTATTGATATTTCTTAATTTCTTAACTAAGAAATTCTTAGTTAAGAAATTAAGATATTTCTTAATCTTGATTCCAGCTTGTGCTTCATCCAGTCCAGCATTTCACATGATGCACTCCGCATAGAAGTTGAATAAGCAGGGTGACAATATACAGCCTTGATGTACTCCTTTCCCAATTTGGAACCAGTCTGTTGTTCCATGTCTGGTTCTAACTGTGGCCTCTTGAGCTGCATATAGATTTCTCAGGAGGAAGTGGTCTGGTAGTCCCCTCTCTTTAAGAATTTCCCACATTTCTTGTGATCCACACAGCCAAATGCTTTGAAGTAGTCCATAAAGCAGAAGATGTTTTTCTGGCACTCTCCTCAGAACAAGACATCTAGATACATTTCAATATTATTAAAAATTATAATTTACATTTGACTAAACTGAATGATAATTTTTACCAGTGTATTAATATTAGCTATTATGTCTGATTAATTATGAATTTTAAGATCTTTAGGAACTGTCTGCCTTATACTGATATTGAACTGAGTTAATTAATGAATATTTCAGGATACTTAAATTTCTCTATATTATTTCACTATATGATTGAATACTGGCATATTGATCAATTAACACAACTTAGGTCTTATTATATTTTATAGACGGTCTTTGTGGGTCAAGTTGATGATTTTTATTTAAGTAGTCATCAAAGGAATATATGTGGCTACATAAAACTACTTTTATACTTTGATAAAATGCATATAAATGACAGATTGTCCTCTATTATCTTCTTCCTGGTTTTATCTGTGGTAGAGAAAATTTTACTTTGGGTAATAACTTTTATTTATACAGAGAACTGAGTTTTTAAGTAGAATGACTGTGACTGAAAAATACAGTTTCTTATCCAGGATCATGTAAGGGCTTCTGTTTTCCATTAAAATAAGGAGAATAGCTTTTCCCAATGCAATAGCAGTTTGCTGTATAATATAAAACAAGAAATACAGAGAAAAAACTTGAGGAAGTTTAACAGGTTGTAAAAGCTTTGAGGACAGTGAATTTTATTTTCATAGTTTTATAATATGTGAGTCTGAAAATAAACTATCAAATGTGTTAGAAATGTTTGCACTTTTTTTGTTTTCTAAATTTTTAAATTGTGCACCTATAAAAAGGTCCTAGAGATATGTTAGTGTGCCTACTTTCTGTGGTATGCTGTTATAGCAAAAATGTTCATCAAATTCTTGTTCTATATTGTATGTACAAAGTACATAATTTTACTCTCTTTAATCTTTACTAAAGTAATAAATTGATACCAGGCTTCCATGGTGCCCCAGACAGTAAAGAATCTGTGTGCCGTGCAGGAGACATAAGTACAATCCCTGGGTCGGGAAGATCTCCTAGAAAAGGGAATGACTATCCACTCCAGTAACCTTGCCTAGAGAATTCCATTGACAGAGGAGCCTGGCGAGCCACAGTTCATGGGGTTACAAAGAGTCAGGCGTGAGTGAGCAACTTTCACTCTCAGGTTTTCATCATAATAAACTGGTAAGAGCTATGCAGTCTTGTTATTAAAGAGATTTCTGTTCTCCTCTCATGCTTTTCTGGGGCTCTTCTGTGTATTATAAGTCAAAACTTTTAAACTTGTGAAACTCCAGCTACCAACTAAAATTTAAAGACAGGATTGCTGGAGCCCTGTGGAAGGAAATTGCCAGGGATTCTGAACTTTTGATGCTGCTTCAAAAAACACACAGTAGAATCTATTTACTAACTTAATTTGCTAAGTATAATTTACTTAGAGAATTTTCAGAATGAACTAGCCAGGATGTCCCAGAAGCAGCAGAGGTACTTCATGAAAGCAGACTACTGACCCTAAATCAAGAAAAATAATGAATTTCATGGAACTGAATGAACTGATGAAGGAAATTTAATTATAGTTATTTTCTTGGAGTGTTGCTGATGTATTTTAAGAGCTTTATTTGAAATATGACTTACTTACCTGAGCTTGAGCTATCTCTTTAGATTTGTCTCTTTCTGGACATTTGATAGAAATGAAATCGTACAATATGTGGCCTTTTGTGTTTGGCTTCTTTCACTTTGCATGTTTTGAGGCTCATCCATGTTGTATTATGTTATTAGTAGCAACAGTTTTTCTGTTGTTTGATAATAATCCATTTATGTGGATAGCCACATTTTTTTTTTAATCTATCCTCCAAGTGATGGACATTTGAGTTTTTTCCCCCACATTTTGACTGTCATGAATACATAAGGCTTCATGTAGCTACATATTTCCATTTTCCTTGGATAAATACCTAGAAATGGAATTACTGGATGGTATTATATACTCAACTCTTAAAGAAACTGCCAAACAGTTTCCTAAAGTAGAAATAACATTGTATGTGGCAAAGGGTTTCAGCTTCTGCACATGATCAAGAACACTTGGTGGGTGGATCTGCTTGATAACAGCTTCGAGTTCACGTGTCATGGTGTCTCGTTCGGTGGGAATTTACATCCCTAATGACTTGTGACAGAGAACAGAAGACTAAGTGACTGGAATAGTGAAAACAACTTTGGGATTAAAAAAAGAAGATAGTTGGAGGAATCACATCACCCAATTTCAGCACTTAACTCTACAGCTGCAGCAAGTAAACCAGTGTGACTTGACAGAGGGCAGGACACAGAGAACAAAGGAACAGACAGAAAATCTCGAAAGAGACTTACGTGACCCAACTGGTTTTGAGAAGCTTTCAAGAGCCACTCACTGGGGCTGGAGCAACTGGACAAAATAGGATAAACAAATCTCAGTGTAATTTTCACACTTTCTTAAAATTGACTGAAAGTGGATTATAAGTCTAAGTGTGAAACACTACAAAAACTTTACAAGAGAACAGAGGAGAAAATATTTGTGAACAAGTTTAGACAGAGGGTTCTTAGATGTGATTCCCAAAACGTAGCCCATAAAGGAAAATAAATTATAACCTAGGCTGCATCAAAATGAAAATCTTTTGCTCTGTGAGACACTATAAGAAAATGAAAGTCATGGACTAGAAGAAATTATTTGAAAATCACATCATGAGGCAAGGAATTTTCACCTAGAATACATAATGACCATGGCTAAATTCAACAGTAAGAAAACAAACCATCCAATTACAAAATTGTCCCTACTACACTTAAGTGACACTTGAACAAACAAGGTGTATAAACAGTTGATGAGCACATGAAAACAGGCTCAACATAACAAACCATGAGGTTGAGTGTCATTTAAAATCATCGTCAGTTAGCATGCATGTGCTCTAGAAGGGCCAAAAAACAAAGAAGCAAATCAAAAGAGCAGTTACAAAACCTAAGGAGAATGTGGAGAACTG
>SJYT01054898.1:5039-16841 GCA_006410635.1 Cephalophus harveyi | reverse complement strand
AATTTGGGTTGTTCTGGTGATATTAATCAGTGACATACTATTTATAAATATACCTTTAAATAACATGTTTTTCTTATTCAGAATGAAGACACTTTCCATCTTTTTGTTGCCTCCAAGTTTGGGTCACACTTCTCAGAGACTACAAATATTTTCAAGTAATGCTGGTTAATTTTAACTCAATATTTATTGTATACTGTGTATATTGTATAGATCAACTCAAATGTGGAATTATCTGGTCCAGTCATTTTGTGTCTTATAGAAAGTTGAGGTTATCAGGTGTACCATTATCCCATCAATTGACTGAAATTGTTACGAAGAAGCCTATCAGCTTGTCAAAGTTAAGAGCACCAGTTGTTAGCAGTGATATCAGCCAGATGTCTGTGTTACATTTAGCTCTTTCATAATTAAACTCTAAGAGTGCTAATAGTGTTTCTTTCACAATAACTATCTCAGTCTTTGTTGTGATAAATATCAACGTGATGAGGGAAGAAAAACACATGTCAAAGTAGTGATTTTCTTTAGATAAGACACCATATATTCCTCAAACAGTGGAAAGTTTCCTAACCCAGGAATTGTAAATTTAAAGGAATCCACATTTATAACTGTGTTTTTCTTAAGCTCTGTCTAATTAACAGGCACATTATGCAATCACATTCATTTAAACTCAAATAAAAGGCCTTTAGAATATTTTATAATTTATCCACTGTATTTACTGGTTGTACTACCATCAACATATTAAAGTTCAATCATTCTAAAGGTGAATTAAAAAAAAAAAAATGAGGACTTCTGGCTTTCAGTTACATGTGTGAGGAGCCTGGAAATTTGCACTCCATTCTAATAACAAGTAAGAAACTGAAGAGCCTGAAAAACAACGACAACAGCTACTCAGCTTGCATCAGTAAGAGAGGAGAGGATGCAGAGCAAAAGGCGCCCCTGATGTTAAAGAGGTGAATCAGTTACATGTGTGAGGAGCCTGGAAATTTGCACTCCATTCTAATAACAAGTAAGAAACTGAAGAGCCTGAAAAACAACGACAACAGCTACTCAGCTTGCATCAGTAAGAGAGGAGAGGATGCAGAGCAAAAGGCGCCCCTGAACACAGGGAGTCATGACTTACCAGAGCAGAGACTCAAGAATGAAGCTGCCACAGGAACAAATGCCATGGTAGGAAAACTGAAACTGCAGTTGACGAGTTGCTGAAGGCTCAGTGTGGCCAACTCTGAGAGTTAAAAACTTCATGAAGAACCAGTTGCTGGTGAAGGGGGTACCCCGCAATATTGGGAGATTTACTTCCAGGAGGTTGACCAGGTTCCCACAGTAACCACTGAAGAAAAAAGCCCCTCTGCTTCCTGCAAAAAAGAAGGGAAAAGGAACAATTTACAAATATGCCAGGTTACTCTGTTCTTAATAAGGTCTGCCTCAGGAGAAACTAATAACCAAACCTAACCTGTTGTACTGTTAGAGCCTAACTGAGATGGGGAAGGGAAATAGACAATTCCAGCCCACATGAGCCATCCTCTCCCATCTAAATATTTATAAAGAAAAACAGAAATTCTTGTGACGCTCACACCCCAGGGGCATTGGCTGATACCTAATCACTGGACCACAGGACACTTCCACCACCCCTCCCCAATACCTCATCTCCACATTACTAAAGACCTGTTTAAAGCAGTTCTTTTCATCCAGTTGACATACATGTTTAGCTCTCAAAAAACAAAGTTGCAAGCCATACCAAAAGACTCAAACAAAAAAATTAAGAGGCAAAAGTAAGCATCAAAACCAAAATGCTAGGAATGTTAAATCATCAGAATTATCAGACTGGAAAATTAAAATAAAGTACAATTAACATGCTAAG
This sequence comes from Cephalophus harveyi, assembly GCA_006410635.1. Taxonomy (NCBI): domain Eukaryota; kingdom Metazoa; phylum Chordata; class Mammalia; order Artiodactyla; family Bovidae; genus Cephalophus; species Cephalophus harveyi. The sequence continues at coordinate 14,986 of SJYT01054898.1, read as the reverse complement.
GGTGCTAATGGATAAAATAGCATGCAAAGACAGATGGGCAATATAAGTAGAGAAATATAGATGATAAGAAAGAATCCAAAAGAAATACTAGAAATCAAAAACACTGCAACAGAAATGAATAATTACTTTAATGAACTTATTAGTACATTGGACACACCTTCAGAAAGACTCTCTAAGCTTGAGGATATTTCAACAGAAACACCCAAACCTGAAAAATAAAGGGAAAAAAGACTGGAAAAAACAGCACAGACTATCGAAAAACTCAGAGACAACTACAAAATATGTAACATTAATATAATGGGAATATCAAAAGAGAAAAAAAGAAGAAATATTAGAAATATGAGAAGCTCCTCAAATTAATAGCAAGCATGAACCACAGATCCAGGATGCTGAAAGAGCATAAGGTAGATTAAATACAAAGAAACCTACATAGAGGAAAATAATTTTAAAGCTACTCAAAATTACATAAAGGAAAAAATATAAAATAAGTCAGAGGGGGAAAATGAATTATCTGTTCACTTTCATGCATTGGAGAAGGAAATGGCAACCCACTCCAGTGTTGTTGCCTGGAGAATCCCAGGGACGGGGGAGCCTGGTGGGCTGCCATCTATGGGGTCACACAGAGTCAGACATGACTGAAGTGACTTAGCAGCAGCAGCAGCAGAGGAACAAATATAAAAATTACATACCTCTACTCAAGAAACTATGCAAGGAAAAGAAAATGGACTAAAATGTTTAAAGTGTTTAAAGAAAAACAAAAAATTCCACCAAACCATAATTCTGTATCCTGAGAAACGATCCTTCAAAGGCAAGGGAGAAATAAAGACTTCCCAGAGAAGGAAAAATTGATGAAATCTGTTGGTAGTAGATCTGCTTTGCAAGAAAAGTTAAAAAAAAAATACTTTCAATGGAATAAAAACGATATTATTTTAAAACTTTTAATTGGTCTAAAAATAAGTTTGTTTAAAATAATAATAGCAACAATATATTGGATTTGGATTCTAGGATTATCAAATGCATATTACATAGTGAAAGCAGCCAGTCTTAAAAGTATACAGACTGTATGATCCAACTACATAGCATTCTAAAAAAATAAAAGTACTGAGATAGCAAAAAGATTCCAGTGGCTGCCAGGAGTTGGGGAGGCAGAGGATCAACAGACTGAGCAAGGAGACTATCAAGGGCATAAGGAGATCCAACCAGTCCATTCTGAAGGAGATCAACCCTGGGATTTCTTTGGAAGGAATGATGCTAAAGCTGAAACTCCAGTACTTTGGCCACCTCATGCGAAGAGTTGACTCATTGGAAAAGACTCTGATGCTGGAAGGGATTGGGGGCAGGAGGAGAAGGGGACAACAGAGAATGAGATGGCTGGATGGCATCACTGACTCGATGGACGTGAGTCTGGGTGAACTCCGGGAGTTGGTGATGCACAGGGAGGCCTGGCGTGCTGCGATTCATGGGGTCGCAAAGAATCGGACACGACCGAGCAACTGAACTTGAACTTAAATAAACAACAACAAAAAAATTCCTCCAATTGTTTCTTCTAATTAGAAATAAATTCTATAGTAGTGAAGATGCCAATAATTTGTAACACTAGCTTCCCAATGCTTTACAAAGGTGTAACTCAAGGTGTTAATTTTATGCTCAATATACTTCCCTGTAAAATTCAAAATTGATGAAAAATTATCACCATCTAAAAATTAACAAATTAACAAACCAATGGAATTTAAAAAAAAACTTTCAATGAGATATTTGACAGATTTGAAAATGTAACTACTTATCTAAAAAAACAACTAATATCTACATATGAAAATATGCAAGACTATCAGATGAGTATGAAGAAGGACTTGTCACATGAGGTAACACAGAAAACCTTAAAACTGTGAAAATTCAGTTAATTACTGATGTAGGTAAGAGACATAATTGTGGGAAGAGTGAGGAGACTGCTTTCACTCTTCATACTTATATGTGTCAGTATTCCTCTTTTATTACAAGAGAATGTATTTGTGTATTATTTGTACAAAATAATAATTTTTGTACAAAATAGTAATAATTTTTACAAAATTAATAGGAATAGCACAACTTGCTAACATTTCAGAAAGCTATGTGCTATGAATTGTTCCAGGTATTTTCACAGGTCTTCTCTTATTGATATCTCACAACAACTTACTTCCCTTACATTTCAAAGAGACACTAGAAAAATTAACTTGTGTAAAGTTGTATAGCATAGAATAGCCAGAAGTAGCATTTGAAACAGACAACCTATCTCCACATGTTGCACTGTTAACCATTAATACAAGGCATAGAGTTCTCTGAGCTAAGCAGGCAATATATCCAGTTTTTGTTAAGGAGATAGCTAAGCCAAGTTAAAGAAAAAAATATATTAGTATGTGAAATTTCAACAAAATAATAAGGATATATACATATGTGAACACATATTTGTATACATATATTAGATTTATATTGCATAATGTATAACAATATCATATATATATATAAGACATAATTTCCATAGAATTTAGAAGAGTCAAGAAAATTTAAATATAATAAACTATAAATAGGGTGTCTCAGTTTGCTGCCTAACAATACAGACTTAGTGGTTTAAAGCACGGGCTCAGTCACTTCAGTCATGCATGACTCTTTGTAATCCCCATAGACTGTATCCCACCAGGTTCCTCTGTCCATGGGATTTTCCTGGAGCAGGTTGCCATGCCCACCTCCAGGGGATCTTCCCAACCAAGGGGTCGAATTCACATCTCCTGCATTGCGGGCAGATTCTTTACCGCTGAGCTGCCGGGAAAGCCCAGTAACCTAAAGTAACACCTGTTTCAGCTTATAAATCTCTTGGTCGGAGTTTAGTGTGCAATGTTTGGGTTCTCTACTCAGGTTATCACAAGATAGTATTTTTACATTGCAACACAGAAGTATCAGACAAGCTGTTCTCATCTGGAGGCTTGGAAGAAGATTCTGCTTGAGAGCTCACTCAGATTGTTGACAGAATTCATTGCCTTATGGTTGTAGAACTGAGGTTTCCATTTTGTTGCTATCAGCTGGAGCATTCAGCTCCTAGAGGCCACCAACCCTCTTGCCATGAGCCTCACTCTATCTTCAAAGCCAGTGATGAAAAATTTCTCATGGCTCATTTAAATGCCACTCAAAATTTAAACATATCTTACTTCATTCTGACCACTAAACACAGACTTAAAAGGTTCATGTAATTATGCCAGGCTTACCCCAATACTCTCCCTATCTTAGGGTCAGCTGATTTGGGATCTGAGTGACATGATCAAAATCCATTATAGTAGTGCTTAGAGTAGTATGATCATTAATTTCACCAATTTTAAGCCTTGGTGTTCAGTTGTTCTGTCAACCACTAGGCTAGATATTTTTGTATTCCAGTCCCCTATAATGAAAAGGATATTTTTTTTTGGGGGGGGGGCGGGTGTTAGTTTTAAAAGGTCTTGTAGGTCTTCATAGAACCACTCAACTTCAGCTTCTTCAACATTACTGGTCAGAGCATAGACTTTGATTACCATGGTGTTAAATGGTCTGCCTTGGAAATGAACAGAGATCATTCTGTCATTTTTGAGATTGCATCGAAGAACTGCATTTCAGACTCTTTTGTTGACTATGATGGCTACTACATTTCTTCTAAGGGATTCTTGCTCACAGTAGTAGATATAATGGTCATCTGAATTAAATTCACCCATTCGAGTCCATTTTAGTTTGACAATTTCTAAAATGTCAGCATTCACTATTGTCATCTGTTTGACCACTTCCAATTTGCTTTGATTCATGGACCCCACATTACAAGTTCCTATGCAGTATTGCTCTTTACAGCATCGGATCTTGCTTCCATTACCAGTCACAACTGTGTGTTGTTTTTGCTTTGGCTCTGTCTCTTCATTCTTTCTGGAGTTATTTCTCCACTGATCTCCAGTAACATATTGGGCACCTACTGACCTGGAGAGTTCATCTTTAAGTGTCCTAACTTTTTGCCTTTTGATACTGTTCATGGGGTTCTCAAGGCAAGAATACTGAAGTGGTTTGCCATTCCCTGCTCCAGTGGACCACATTTTGTCAGAACTCTTCACCATGACCCATCTGTCCTGGGTTATGTATGGATGTGAGAATTGGACTATAAAGAAAAGTGAGCACTGAAGAATTGATGCTTTTGAACTGTGGTGGTCTAGAAGACTCTTGAGAGTCCCTTGGACTTCAAGGAGATCCAATCAGTCCATCCTAAAGAAGATCAGTCCTGCATGTTCATTGGAAGGAGTAAAGTTGAAGCTGAAATTCCAATAAAAATATTTGAAAAGACCTTGATGCTGGGATAGATTGAGGGCAGGAGGGAAAGGGGACAACAGAAGATGAGATGGTTGGATGGCATCACCAACTCAATGGACATGAGTTTGGGTAGACTTTGGGAGTTGGAGATGAACAGGGAGGCCTGGCATGCTGCAGTCCATGGGGTCACAAAGAGTCATACATGACTGAATGATTGAACTGAACCGAGGCTAGATGCTGCTGTGAAGGTATTTTTAGATCTGATTAACATTTACAGTCTGTAAAAGAAAACAATCCCTCATAATGTGAATGGGGCTCTTTTAGTCATTTCAAGCAAGGGCTTAAGAGCAAAGACTGAAGTTTCCCAAAGGAGAAATTCTGCATCAATGTTGCAACACTGAAATCCTGCCTGAGTTTTTTAGCCCTTTGACCTGTCCTGACAAGTCCACAACATTCGTTCTTACACGAATTTCCAGCTGGCTGGTTTTTCCTATAGATTCTGCACGGTTAGCCTCCTTAACTGTGTGAGCCGATTCCTTAGAGGCTCTCAATCTCATTCTTAACTCCTGACACTTACCTACTTTCAATACATTCTTATTGTTTAATCTTTTTAGTCACTAATTTTTAACAGCAAAACTTACCCAAAAAATGACAGATGTAAAGAATATTTTTCTCTGAGATTGAGTTGCTATATTAAGCAAATAAAAATATGGGATACACAGTTAAATATGAAAATCAGATACAGAATGGATAATGTTTTAGTGTAAGTATTTCTATAATACTTATATTAAATATTTAATACTTATAGTAAAAAAAAATCCATTATTTACCTTAAATTCAAATTTAGCTGGTGCCCTGTATTTTATCTAAAATCTATACACAGAGAGCACTTTTTAATCTGGAGATTTCAAAGAATCTCTTTGTTTTATTTGCTTATTTAGGATACGGGGGAAATTTAAAATATTTAGGATGATAATAATGTGTATTTAATGGTTTTAGCAATCAGCATATAATTAACCCAGTTGGGCTTAAAATTGTAAATACTTCTGGAAGCAATACTACAAGTGTTTATGCTATTATGAAGCCATTTTTTAAAAGTTGATGCATATTTATATATATGGAGTTTGTAAAAAGTTGAAGGATTCTGTGAAGTATTCTGAGACTTTAAAAACAAACAGCATACGTTGTTAAAAGTACACACTATTCAGCAAGCACTACCTTTCACTTGTATAACAATAAACTGCTCAAACAACAGTATTATGTACCCGTTGTTCTCAAATACACTCAAGTCACTATATCTGCTCTTGCACTTCTTATTAAATAAGATGGAGGCACTGCGAGAAGGCAAATTCACAATCCTGGATTTAGGAAATGCAGATCACAATCACAACAGGGATGTAACAGCATTTATCCAAGAATCTTTCAGACTGAAAGTTTATCCATTTTTCAAATATATAAAAGAGAAACAATTTCAAATAAAATGAATTTCAAGTGGATTATTCTGAGGATAAGTAAAAATATAGTTGTGAAAATATTTTCTAAAACTATATGTCATTGTCAATGTTACTATGATACAGTAATGATTCATTTGTTAGTTAGTTGAACTATAACCTCAACTGATTTAAAAAATGCTTCTCAAGAAAATCAGCACATATTTAATTTTAACTTTGTCAAGTAACATTCTCAAAATGATTCTTGACACTGAAAACATTCTATGGAAATATAGTTATTACCCTTTTACTGACAAATAAGTTTATCTTAATAGAAACATCATAGCCTAGGCTAAATGAATTATCAGGCCAATTTTTATTGCATCTGACCATTTGGATATACACTGTGTATGCTGATTTTTTAATTAATAGACTTTCTTTTTAGAGTGGCTAAGGATTTACATAAATTTTAATGGAAGGTATGGAGAGCTCTAAGGAGCAGATCAAGGCTATGGTTTTTCCAGTAGTCATGTATGGATGTGAGAGTTGGACTGTGAAGAAGGCTGAGTGCCGAAGAATTGATGCTTTTGAACTGTGGTATTGGAGAAGACCCTTGAGAGTCCCTTGGACTGCAAGGAGATCCAACCAGTCCATTCTGAAGGAGATCAGCCCTGGGATTTCTTTGGAGGGAATGATGCTGAAGCTGAAACTCCAGTACTTTTGCCACCTCATGTGAAGAGCTGACTCATTGGAAAAGACTTTGATGCTGGGAGGGATTGGGGGCAGGAGGAGAAGGGGACGACAGAGGATGAGATGGCTGGAGGGCATCACGGACTCGATGGACGTGAGTCTGAGTGAACTCCGGGAGTTGGTGATGGACAGGGAGGCCTCGCATGCTGCGATTCATGGGGTCGCAAAGAGTCGGACACGACGGAGCGACTGAACTGAACTAAAGGAGTAGATTTTTCTCTGTAGTTTACAAGTTAGAATTTCATTTTTAAAACTAGAGAAAGCCACTGATAATTACATAGTGAAGCAGCATGGTCATATATACAAGTACAAAATATTAAATTAAAGAAAATTTAAAGGATGGATTTTGACTATTCATACTAGATGATGAAAGCCAAGTCCAAGATATTCTTATGGCTTCAACAGAATTAATGGTAGAATTGATTTGGTCTCCACCTGGGTAAAAGGGATTGGAAAGGATTAAAAATATTTATATGAATTATCACTATCTTCAAAGATTTTACAATCCTGATAAAGTTAACAATATTAATGAGTTTACAAAAACAGAACATAATGTATAGGAAACAAGATAATCCAGGGTTGGCTAGAAATACTGCAGTGCTGGAGTATAATAAGAGAAAAATAAAATGGGTAAATCTGAGAGAAGAAGAGCCTGGGAAGTAAGACTGTCCAAAACTAAAAACTAAATGTTTAAGATACTGGCCACAAAATACCTGTGTTCATTATTTTACTTATCCATTCACTGAGCATTTTATGCACAGACTTTTTGTGTGTGTGTGTGTGTGTGTGTGAAAATTGCCATAAATTAAAATGCAGAATATAAAGATTCAAAAGAACACATTTTCCAATAAATGTTCAAAGACAAAGCTACAAATCAATAACCAGAAAAATATTAATGCACAATGTTACTAATATAACCAGGAAAATTAAGGCAAAGAGAAAGAAAACAAAATAAAACTTGGAAGATTTGAAGATAAAAGGTGCTTAAAGAGTCATCAACTATTTAAGAAGGAAAATAAAATCACAAGTAGAATAGAGAATTGTTCTCAAAATATTTTCACCAGTCATTTTTGCTAACATCTAGGTTAGGGTAATATTTACCAGACCTTACTGCAAACCTTTGTAAACAAGCAAGTCACCTCTCTGGAAATATTCATATCTTTTTTTTTTTTTTTTAAACCCAAATGACTTAATCAAATGCAAACTAAGTATCTCATAACCCAGATTTCCAAATTAGTCACTGTTAAACCGTGGGAAATAGATGAGGAAACAGTGGAAACAGTGTCAGACTTTATTTTGGGGGGCTCCAAAATCACTGTAGATGGTGACTGCAGCCATGAAATGAAAAGACGCTTACTCCTTGGAAGAAAAGATATGACCAACCTAGATAGCATATTAAAAAGCAAAGACATTACTTTGCCAACAAAGGTCCATCTAGTCAAGGCTATGGTTTTTCCAGTAGTCATGTATGGATGTGAGAGTTGGACTGTAAAGAAAGCTGAGAGCTGAAAAATTGATGCTTTTGAACTGTGGTGTTGGAGAAGACTCTTGAGAATCCCTTGGACTGCAAGGAGATCCAACCAGTCCATTCCAAAGGAGATCAGTCCTGGGTGTTCTTTGGAAGGAATGATACTGAAGCTGAAACTCCAGTACTTTGGCCACCTCATGTGAAGACTTGACTCATTGGAAAAGACTCTGATGCTGGGAAGGATTGGGGGCAGGAGGAGAAGGGGATGACAGAAGATGAGATGGCTGGATGGCATCACTGACCCAATGGACGTGAGTCTGAGTGAACTCCTGGAGATAGTGATGGACAGAGAGGCCTGACTGAGCAACTGAACTGAACTGAAACCATGTTACCCCACACACACTCATGGACAAATTCAAAGAAACTTTAAAAAGAACTTGCAAAGTGACTAGCAGTAGTTAGGCAGGGTGGGATTTTTTGCTTCATAACCTCAGATATGCAGATGAGATTATCCTTACAGCAAAAAATGAAGAGGAACTAAAGAGCCTCTTGAAGAAGATGAAAAAGGAAAGTGGAAAAGCTGGCTTAAAACTCAACATTAAAAAAACAAAGATCATGGCGTTCAGTTCCTTCACTTCATGGCAAGCAGATGAGGGAACAATGGAAACAGTGACAGACTTTATTTTCTTGGGCTCCAAAATCACTGCAGATGGTGACTGCAGCCATAAAATTAAAAGACACCTGCTCTTTAGAAGAAAAGCTATGACAAACCTAGATAGCATATTAAAAAACAGAGACAATACTTGGCCAACAAAGGTCCATATAGTTAAAGCTATGGTTTTTCCAGTTGTCATGTAAGGACATGAAAGTTGGACCATAAAGAAGGCTGAACACCAAAGAACTGATGCTTCTGAACTGTCGTGTAGGAGAAGATTCTTGGGAGTCCCTTGGACTGCAAGGAGATACACCCAATCCATCCTAAAGGAAATCCATCCTGAATATTCATTGGAAGGACTGATCCTGAAGCTGAAACTCCAATACTTTGGCCACCTGATGCGAAGAGAAGACTCACTATAAAAGACTCTGATGCTGGAAAAGATAAAAGGTAGGAAAAGCAGACAACAGAAGACGAGATGGTTGGATGGCATCACCGACTCAGTGGATGTGAATTTGAGCAAGCTTTCAGAGATGGTGAAGGACAAGAAAGCCTGGCATGCTGCAGTCTATGGGGTCGCAAAAGTCGGGTGACTGAGTGACTGAACAACAACAATGCTCAGAACAGCTTTTTGACCTAACTAATTGTAGTTGGCTCATAAAGTAAGTGAAAATATCAAAAATGAAATCAGGTCTTCATGGAATGATGATCCTGATCTGCAGAAGGTCCATGTATTCTTGCTCACCTATCACCTGAAGAGTGGGACAGATTAGAAAGTAAGGATCATTTTGTTATTTAACAGTGTGAAGTAAAAAGAGTCTACATTATCTGAGATTTCAGAATACTGCCATCATATTTTTTTCTAATAAAAATTTATCTGGGAAATAAGAGTATGATATAAAATCAACATATTTTCAAAAATGGGATTTTTCAGGTCTTCATGGAATGATGGTCCTGATCTGCAGAAGGTCCATGTATTCTTGCTCACCTATCACCTGAAGAGTGGGACAGATTAGAAAGTAAGGATCATTTTGTTATTTAACAGTGTGAAGTAAAAAGAGTCTACATTATCTGAGATTTCAGAATACTGCCATCATATTTTTTTCTAATAAAAATTTATCTGGGAAATAAGAGTATGATATAAAATCAACATATTTTCAAAAATGGGATTTTTCTCTTTGACTTTATTCTCTCAACTGTACTAAAATATTAACCAGCATTTCTTCAAGGCTATATACTTTATTACATCTCAGATAAAGGCATTAAAATATCTCTTCTTAAATTAAGAAAAAGAAGACACATATCCTTGCATATATACAAATACATATTTTTATAAAATTATAATTTGTATTTT
>SJYT01054896.1:1892331-1919197 GCA_006410635.1 Cephalophus harveyi | reverse complement strand
TGGACCTGACATTCCAGGTTCCTATGCAGTATTGCTCTTTACAGCATCGGATCTTGCTTCTATCACCAGTCACATGCACAACTGGGTATTGTTTTCGCTTTGGCTCCATCCCTTCATTCTTTCTGGACTTATTGCTCCACTGATCTCCAGTAGCATATTGGGCACCTAATGACCTGGGGAGTTCCTCTTTTGATATCCTATCATTTTGCCTGTTCATACTGTTCATGGGGTTCTCAAGGCAAGAATACTGAAGTGGCTTGCCATTCCCTTCTCCAGTGGACCACGTTCTGTCAGCCCTCTCCACCATGACCCGCCTGCCTTGGGTTGCCCTGCAGGCATGGCTTGGTTTCATTGAGTTAGACAAGGCAGGTGGTGCAAGAGGGCATCAGAGGGCAGACATACTGAAACCATACTCACAGCTGTTCCTACTTCATTGTAAATATTGTAAATGATATTGCCTGTCAGTTTTCTTTCTGTATCTGAGGATACTGAAAGAATGGAGATTTTAAGGGGAAAAAAGAAGGGATGATTTGGGAGAAGTTACATGATTTAGTTGTTAAGGTTGAATCTGAGCATGTGTCTAACTGGGAGGGAGATTGTACTGGATCAGATTGAGAGATGTGAATTGGTGGGGGAGAAATCTGGCAACATTAAATTAATTACCTTGCAGTTCTCCAAGAGAAAGCTATGGACCTTACAGTGTCTAAAAAGATCCAAGTACTGGTAACTTCACTCATTAGCTCATTGGTTCATTCATTCATTTAAAAAACATTCAGCCATATTTCACTTTGTGCTCAATCCCAGGAAACTTGAATAAGACAAAATCACTCAGAGTGATGGCAGAGACAGACCAACACCTACTTCAGCGTAACGTGTCAAAGCATTGATGGAGCTAGCAAGGCTATGAGAGGAGCACAGAGGAGGAGCATCTATATTGGATTAGGAAGCTCAAGAAAGAGTTCTTGGAAGAAGTGATGCTTGAGCTGCATTTAGAAGAATGAGTAAGTCTTAGATGACGTAGGGACAGAGAGAGTGTTTTCCTGGAAGAGGGAACAATATGTGCAAAGATTTGGAAGCCTGAAGCAGTCTGTTGTATTTTAAGAAATCACAAGTAGTTTCAAATGACTGTTTTGAAAATGTGTGGTGAAGGGTGGGCGGAAGAAGAGAGGTATGTGTGGAGGTGGGAGAAGAGAGAAACAGGGGAGCACATAGCCAGAATATCTGAGCTTGATCCTGAGAGCTGTGTGGGACCTGAAAACAGGGCGACAGTGACATGGTCGGAATTACATTTTGGGAAGAGGGTGGAACTGATAGGAAAGAGTTAGGTCCAGAGGCAGGAAGCTCAGTTAGACATGTGAACAGCAGGTACAAGGGCAAGAGTAAGGCCGTAGGCTGGCTGTGGGGATGGAGAGGGGGAACAGAGCTAAAAGAGGCTGCACAGGTTGATAGCACAGGGTTCTGTGGCTGAATACAGAAAGACACGTGTGACAAGCCAGCCAGCCTCGCAGAAGCTGGAGAGTGCAGACCATTTGAGTTTCCTCACTTGACTCCTTCTATTAAAACCTTTCTAGTATAGGTATCAGAGAAGACAATAGCACCCCACTCCAGTACTCTTGCCTGGAAAATCCCAGGGATGGAGGAGTCTGGCAGGCTGCAGTCCGTGGGGTCGCTAAGAGTCAGACACGACTGAGCGACTTCACTTTCACTTTTCACTTTCATGCATTGGAGAAGGAAATGGCAGCCCACTCCAGTGTTCTTGCCTGGAGGATCCCAGGGGCAGAGGAGCCTAGTGGGCTGCCGTCTATGGGGTCGCACGGAGTCGGACACGACTGAAACGACTTAGCAGCAGCAGTATAGGTATCGGGCAGGTGGCCTACCTACTTTCAGGTTCTGGGAGAGGGACTGAGCATTATCTCCAGTTCTAGTCAGTTAAATAAAGGGCCAGTCTCACCATCAATCTTGCCCAGTCCATTATTTACTCTAAGAAATGGAGCTCATTTAAAGCAGACCCGGGTTTCCAGTTTCTCACATTCTCTGCAAGGTCCCAGATTCTCTGCCTTGCATACTCCATAGAGCAGTGGGCAATGACCCAGAGCAGACTTCACCATAGGATCATCCTCTTCAGCTGATGCTTCCCCTCCTAGCATCAGGCCATACTCTGTCGGAAGTGACGGATGACTATTTTGGTCTTGGGATTTCCTTTCCGGAGTGTCTGTCACTTCTGCAGTCTGTGATGAATGCATTTTAAAGAGCTTAAAGGCTGTTTGACTGGGGCTGAGGCATCTATTTTAGGTTGAGAATTGCTGACATCCAGGAGTGTGTGTTTTTTTTTTAATAGAAAGAAGAGTATTAGAAAGAGATGCCTGCTATTTTACACAGCAACATTTCTATGTTACCTAGTGATCTGGGATGGCATGGTGCACCTTGCAATCTGTAAACTGTGACCTGTGGTGGATTACAGAAATGGCCACAATGTCCTCCTAGAATCCACTCCCTTGCAATGTAACCTTGTGGTTCCTCCTATCAAACCAGGGAGACTTTTTCTCGTGACATTGAAAGAATGGGGATTTTAAAGGGAAAGAAGAAAGGGAATATTTGGGAGATGTGATTGACTTGGCACAGTGCTTAGGGCAGGCAGGTCTTAGTGTGTGTCTTCTAACTAGGAGGCAGAATGTACTGGATCAGTGTAGGAGATAAAGAGTTTGGGGGCATTGTTGGGGAAAATAACTTTTTGCAATTCTCCAAGAGACCTATGCTATGCAGTGTCCAAGAGGAGCTAAGTGGAGATAACTTCACTTATTCATCCATTAATTCATCAACTCATTGATTTATAAACTCAAAGAACATCTATTAGATTTTAATTTATACCCCCAGACACTATGAAAGTTGAGGCAAGTTCATCGGTCATTCATTTCAGTATAATGTGGCAATCATAACTGAGATTCAAGGAACCTACCCCAGCCGAGGCCAAAAGAATCACCTAGAAGGATCGTGAATTAAATAAATGGAGATGTTTCTAAGCCTCTAAGTTTTTGGGCTGGTTGTGCAGTGAAAGCTAACTTAAGCATGATCTAAATCTGAGGAATAAGTATTTTGGTCCTTATTTTTCTAGAAACCTCCCTAGGGCTCCCCTGAAGATGAGTGATGCCAAATTTTAAAATAAAAATATTCCATGCACTATAGCAGAGCTGAAAATTCATGAAAGCAGATGAAAATGCTTGAGCCATCACTGCCTGAAATATAGAACACAACCAGGATTAATTTTTAAGTGATGCAAGGAAGGCTAGACCCCAGTAACCTTTAGAATTTAGAAGCTTACAAATGTAATTAAAGATACTCCTTTAATATTTTTATTTCCCCAGGTAACAATCGATTTGATAATTTTTTTCTATTGCCTCTTTATTAAACATTTTCAGCTCATAAACACCTTATGCTAAGCTTATTTATCACAGAAAAACTACCTTTTCATTTCTTCTGAGTAATCTTCAAATTCTCTGTGCTTTGCCAAAATGAACCATGTGATATTCTGGGATAATGTGAAACCTTTCAAAAGTTCTCTTTGAAAATAATAATATAAAATGTAAGAATAAAATAGCAATAGCTGTGAATATAAAGTTAATATGGATTGGACACTTGGCTTAAGACTCTACATTCACTATTGCATTCAGTCACTTCCTTAGCTCATCTAAGGTTGAAATTACTTTCATCAGTGATTCCACTTCTCAGGTGACTGAGACACAGAGATCTCCCACTAGGAAGGAAGTCCTAATAGGAGGAAGCATTTGTAGCATCCCAGGGCATTGAATCATGGATACCATGCTCCTAGCTGTCGTTTTGTATTGCCATATCTGACTGGGGTTGAATTCACACTCTGCCATTATTTTCTTGGTCTAGCCATTCACCTTTTCTGCACAATGTCTTCATCTATAACATCTGGTGAGAAAATACAGGTGCAGAAACAGAGGACTAAAAATGCCATTTTATATTAGTGTAATAGTAGATATGGAAGTGCTCTGAGAATACAATACAGCTCTTTGCACACAATAGGAAGTTCGATTTTGTCCCTACAAAGATTGTCAAGGCAAGCAGTCAGAGCTCTGATTTCAACAGGTCTCCATATGTTTCTGTCTCTTCCCTCTTTCTCCACACTATATTTAAAAGATGTTCCATAAACCTGAATGTCTTGAACAATTCCTGGTTCTGATCCACTAGACTGAACCCTAGCCATCTTTGACCTTAATGGAAGACAAACCTAGAAGCTCAGGGACACCAAACAATGTGGAATTCTCCTGTGAGAGTGGCAGAAACTGGTAGCAACAAGAATGTTCAGTGAGTGATCGTGGAGGCAAAATGTCTGTGATGGCAAATGGCACTCAGTGAGAGGGAAAGTTTAGGAACCTCACAGATGTGGCCAGTGTATACAGAGGAAATAGCCACTCCTGAAGAATGTCAGCCTCCTTCATGAGCACAGTGGATGAATGTGATGGATGCTCAGAGGAAATGACTTTTTTTTTTTTAATGTGGCACTAGGATTTGTCCCTTGTGTGGTCCCAAGTAGTCCCAGCCACTTAGATACACAGGCAAGTGCTCGCACAAGGCTACATTTGTCCACACTCATACACCCTCATGTGTAGAGGGACATACATGCATACAGAGCTATGCACATATCACAAATGATATGCCTAAGCAGCATTTACCTCTTATAAGAACATTTAGCAAACATGGCAGAAGCAAAGGGAAATCAATAGATAACACAAGGTAAAATGAAGCCTCAATTGCTTAACAAAGAAGAAGGGAAAACGCATGAAACATCAGGCTCCAAGGCCAGTGAGGAAGACTGCCCCTCTGGTCTCATAAATCCTATATAACAAGACAGAGATTACCAGCCATAAAGCATCTCTTTCTCATATGATGTCTTTTCCATAAATATAGTATTTAAAGAACACAATGATGAGTGCTAACTCAGGTCACTGGGGAAAAGACAAATGTGATCAGAAAGGAGTTTTTGTTGTCAAAGTGAGGTTTTAGAATTTGTCTCAAAAGGAGGTTGCAAAACTGCTTTGAAGAAATAAATACACACATATGCATGAATTATTACTTTTCCTTCAGTTTTTCCACATTAGCAGGAATCTTGACTGCTGAATAAGGAAGCCAAAGGGGCAGGATCTTTGAGTTCATGGAAGTATTTGCTGTTTTTTCCTTTGTGTGTGCCCTAAATGTTGCCACTGATGTGCTTTATATCAGGCCACACCTGGGTACTACTGGAATACAGTTCAGGCTTATTGGATGACTCGTCCAGGCCACCACAGTCACCTTTGTGTTGTTGATGGTCTTTATAATTAAGAGAACTTCATCAAAATTCTGTGCCCATGAACAAAAGGGGCACCCTCTACTCTAAGAGGAAGTGAAGCCAATCTTCATGTCTATTATCTTCTGGTGTTTCTAAGCCTTTGTCAACCTACTCTACCCCTTGTCTACCTACTACTTTATTCTTCTAACTTGGGTCTTATGGCAAGAACAGACACTAGACTATGGGGCTTAGGTGGAGCTCCCATCTTCCCTAAGCATTTCTTAAATTAGTTGTGAAGTGAAGTCGCTCAGTCGTGTCCGACTTTGCGATCCCATGGACTGTAGCCTACCAGGCTCCTTTGTCCATGGAACTCTCCAGGCAAGAATACTGGAGTGGGTTGCCATTTCCTTCTCCAGGGGATCTTTCTGACCCAGGGATTGAACCCAGGTCTCCTGCATTGCAGGCAGACACTTTACCATCTGAGCTACCAGGGAAGTTTAAATTAGCTGCAGGAAGAATTATAACCAACTTAGGAAACCAGGACATTTGACAGCAGACTCAAATCCCTTTCCATTTAAATCTGTGTTTCCTCCCCTCCCCACAATACCCACCCGAAATGTGTGCCGTTACACACATAAACAGTCCACATAGAGCATATAGACACCGAAGCAACCTAGGTTTCAATAAGGATTTCAGTGTGGGGTTACACACATCCACTAATTCTTTTACTTATCCGTCCAAGGAAAATTTATCCCAGGCTGGGTGCTATGAAGTTTCAAACATAAAGATGATATGCCTCTGCTTTTAGTAAGCTTTAAGCTCTGATAGTTATTTGGGATTTCATTATACCTGAACTTTCCTGAAAATTTCAAGGACTCATTAAAAGGAGGAAAACTCATTTAAAGGGACCACTGATTGAAAGAACATATAAATCTGAAGGATTGGAAAATGGAGACTATTTGGGAGAACTAGAGCAGACACTATTATTTAGCACAGGAGGAAAAAAACGAGCTGAAATGATGACTGAATAAGAATATTTAAGTGTACAGAAGATGGACTCCATTATGGATCTATCATCCACGAATTTATCTAAAACCCTTTTCAATCAAATTACCTTCTTTTCGTTTGTTCTATCTCTTGGGATAATGAGTTCCTTTTGTGGACTGCCTGCTGTGTAGAATAACACATCCTTTTGTTTCTGAAATTTCTTCTTGTAAGCTTACAGGGACTCCCACTAATTCTGAGTTTATAGGATTTGGTGAGTAGGTCACTGTGTGCCTTACCTGTACCCTGCATGATTTTGCAGGTGTCTTTCATATCCATGGGCTTCCCTTGCAGTTCAGCTGGTAAAGAATCTGCCTGCAATGCAGGAGACCTGAGTTCGATCCCTGGGTTGGGAAGATCCCCTGGAGAAAGAAAAGCTACCCACTCCAGCATTCTGGCCTGGAGAATTCCACAGACTGTATAGTCCATGGGATCGCAAAGAGTCAGACACGACTGAGAGACGTTCAATTTCACTTTTATATCCATGGGCTTCCCTGGTAACTCAGATGGTAAAGAATCTGCCTGCAATATGGGAGACCTGGGTTTAATCCCTGGGTTGTTGGGAAGATCCCCTGGAGAAGAGAAAGGCTACCCACTCTAGTATTCTTGCCTGGAAAATTCCATGGACAGAGGAGCCTGGCAGGCTACAGTCCATGTGGTCACAAAGAGTTGGACATGACTGAGTGACTAACACTTTCATTTCTACCCTCAAGCTCCTATTTTTTCCGAAGAATCCTTGTTTTTCCTTATAGAGGAGACCTTCTAATTTTGTTACAAAATTAGCTGCACATTTCCTGAGATTTCCCTAGTGTGTCTTTTTGGGAGTATGCTACAAAAGACAAATTTATCAATTAATCTAAGAGACATCGCCCCCCCCCCCCCCCCATTTTAGCATCTCTAAAATCAATATTTGTCCTACAATTAATGTTAAGAAAGCAGTGTGTCAAATTTTGATTGGCAGATTTTTTTCCTTGGTGGTAAAGAAAGATAATGCTGTGTCTTGACTGTCACTTTCAATTTCATGAAATACAATATTGATGCATGATTGGTCTTTTGGAAGCATGGATGGTAGGACACAGCAGTAATGTTTATGGGATAATTCTTGGATACTCTAGGTTTTAGGTTATTTGGGTATTTGTTCAACGATTATTCAGGTGTTTTTTCCCCACTGACTTCTTTGTGGTCTCAAAGACTAGATCACCTTCTCTGCTATTTATAAGTTTTGGTATAACGCCACATGGGCTTCCCTGTTGGCTCAGATGGTAAAGAATCTGCCTGCAGTGTGGGAGACCCAGGTTCAATCCCTGGGTTGGGAAGATCCCCTGGAGAAGGAAATGGCAACCTACTCTAATATTCTTGCCTGAGAATTTCATGGACAGTGGAGCTTGTGGACTACAGTCCATGGGTCACAGAATTGGACATGACCGAGTGACTAACACTTTCACCACATACCTGTAAGTACTTCAAAGATACTAAACAATAAGACTGGAGAGGAAGCCCCTGGAACCTGGCCTCAGTTCCTAATCTGGCTCTCCACGCAAACCCTACAGGATTTTCCTCCCATTGGTTCTATCTAGAAGACAGAGGCATAGAGAAAAGAGTCTTTGTCCCTCATCTTCCCAACTGGGTTTGAAGATAAAAGCTAGGACAATGTCAGAATGGTACTCTGAGTTCCTTGGGAAAAGGAATTATAGAAAACAGCATGATATCATTATTATTATCATGTTGACCATGTCCCTTAAAATCTAAGTCATTCTGGAAAACGGATTTTCATCTAAAGTACAACTCTATAATCTGAGCTTAATTGGAAGCAGACTCTGTTCAGCAAGCTTCTCTGCATGATTCTCGTATCTAAGGCGGATTGTATTTCACTTTGCATAATGAGGCAATCTTTCTATTTACTGATTATTTCCTTGATCACTGAAAAGAAGTCACCACCAAGACCTAAAACAACTGACTCACGAACATGTTCCCGACTCCTGATGTGCAGAGCACTTACGATGCCTCTCTTGCTTGCAGATTGAAGTTTGCATGCACTGTGTATCAGAGGGTGCATATTCCTGGCATTTTATATGGAAAGTCAGAAGGAAAAGAATGGGATAATAGCTAGCATCTGGAAGATAAGAAAAGAATGCAAAATTCCCAGAGTTGATTAATAATGGCAAAGTCACATTTGTATACCACTTTATAATTTCATATTAATTTGCTCCTCTCTTCCACTATAATAGAAAAAAGCACAATAGGTGTTATCCACCTTGTGTGAGAAAAGCAGTAATTAAAGTTGTTGACTTTAATTGGACTCCTTGGACTGCAAGGAGATCCAACCAGTCCATTCTGAAGGAGATCAACCCTGGGATTTCTTTGGAAGGAATGATGCTAAAGCTGAAACTCCAGTACTTTGGCCACCTCATGCAAAGAGCTGACTCATTGGAAAAGACTCTGATGCTGGGAGGGATTGGGGGCAGGAGGAGAAGGTGATGACAGAGGATGAGATGGCTGGAGGGCATCACCAACTTGATGGACGTGAGTTGAGTGAACTCCGGGAGTTGGTGACGGACAGGGAGGCCTGGTGTGCTGCGATTCATGGGGTCGCAAAGAGTCAGACACGACTGAGCAACTGAACTGAAAGTTGTTGACTTGCCCTAAGTCACAATTAACAATGGGCAGAACCAAGGTTTGAGTCCAGTGGGATTTCCTTGGTGGTCCAGAGGTTAAGAGTCCATGCTTCCACTACAGAGGGCATGAATTTGATCCCTGGTGGGGGAACTAAGATCATGCATGCTGGGCAGTGCATCCAAAAGAATTGAGTCCAGATATTTTGATCCTTAACCTTGAGTGTCTTATTGCTTCTCTGTGAAAGCTGAATACGTTTCAGGCCTTACCCCAGCCCCCATGACAGCCATAGAGGCAGCTCCCAGTACTGTGTCGCCAGTGATTCAGATAAGGAACCAAAAGGCTTATACTGGTTTCCTTCAATAGTTTCCTCAGTCATCCAGTTTGTTTTGGTAGCACAGGTCAGAGACACTGCCTTTCTCCATCATTCCTATGATTATCTCCTTGCTTGTTTCCTGTGTAGAACTTATCCTAATATATAACTTTTCTATGTATTAGTGCATTTGCTTAGTGTCTCCCCTATAGAATGCAAAGGTGCATGTGGGTATACACTGTTCCATGTTCAGGGCCCGGCACAATGCCTGACACACGGTAGGTGTCCAAAAAATATTTATTAAGTGAACTAATTGAGAAAAAAATGCTTGTAAAGGCTAAATTTCCCAATCAACACCAAAGTTAATACCATGGACTTTTATAAGTGACCCTTTTACTAGGGATTTTATTTTATTGAACAACAAATCTATGTTCAAAGGAATCATGATATTTTGTAGTATAAACCCAGAATCTTAAATTGTGCTGCCAGGAATACCATATCATCCGCATTTAATTATACATTTACTGTATTACAAACCTTGGTTATCTCATTACGACTGGAGGGAAATTAAAAGGAACGCCAAATAGCACACTAGGGACCACTGCAGAGATATAGTCTGGACTTCAGAATAGCCGTGGCCCTATTTATGGTCCTCTTCCTGGGTTCAACTACCCTCATAATTCTTGATATTAGCTCAATGAACCCTCCAATCTTCCTAAAGTTATGTAAGCAACCTTGGTAATGTGGTAAGAAAAAACCTGTATTCAATGTAGCATGCATCTTGTACATTCAGCAAAGCTGGCTCTCTTCTGCTCATAAACTATCTCTTGTAAATCTCAGCAAAGCTTCAGGAAAAATTTCTATCTTCTGCAATAGCATCAAGTCCCTCTGTGCAGACATTGTGCTGCGGTGGTCGATGTGCTTGTTAAATTGATCCAGTGCTTATGTTTTAGTTAGAACTGATGACGCTGACACAAGTCAGTGCCACTTATCACTCTCCTTGATCTGCTCCTTAGGTTAGTGGCTGCATACATCTGCTTCCAACAGGTTGGATGAACATCAGTAGTAAATAATAAATTATAGATCATCTGCCACTGTCAACTATAAGCTTTCTTCCTGGACATTTGCACCAATATCTCCTTCATCCATCTTTCCAAACCACCCCCTTTCCAAATGTATCACATATCCAAATATTGCTTTTTAAAGAATCTTATTCATCACCCAGTATGAAAACACAAAATCTACATTTCACCCCATCTGCCCCCAAGAATGTGATCCCTAATGCTGAGACACATTGAGGTGTATAGACATGTTTTTTGCTTAAAAAAAAGTAATAATAAAATGGCTTAGGGTCCTCAAGTTATGTGAATAAATATGAATTTTTGAATCTACAAAAATGAAGCAATATGCCTATCCGTGTTTTCCTAAAGCTCTGTTTCATTTATTTTTGACTGTGCTGGGTCTTTGTTGATGCACATGGACTTTCTCTAGTTGCAGAGACTGGGGGCCACTCTTTGTCGTGGTGCCCAGGCTTCCCATTGCTGCGATTTCTCTTGTGGAGGAGCATGGTCCCTAGAGCACATGGGCTTCAGGAGTTGTGGTGTGCGGGCTCAGTAGCTGTGTGCACAGGCTTAGTTGCCCCAAGGCATGAGGGATCTTCCTGGACCAGGCATTGAACCTGTGTTCCCTGCATTGGCAGGCGGATTCTTAACCACTGGAAAACCAGGGAAGTCCCTGTGCCTATCTTTAGAATCATATGTTTGAGGAAGAGAAATCCTTGGTCATCCACTCAATCTGATAATCCAGTGTCCTCTCATTATGGATGAGGAAATGGAGACCCAGAGAAGAGAAGTGGTTTGTCTGAGGTCGTGAGGTTACTTAAACACAGGAATGGTACTTCTTTATGTCCTATTCAGTTTGATTTGTGGATGCCAGAAGAGAAGATATGGCTGGTTTTTTTAGACTTGTCAGGTTTAGGTTTGTTCTACTCACTGGGAGCAATATTTCTAAAGTTTCTTTCTCAGTATTTGTGAGACTGTGGTTCACTGACTCCAACCTCAAAGCTGCCTGGAATTAAGATAGTCTTTGAGAACCCTAGAGGGTCTTTGTTGTCATCCTAGAATGTAGTTATCTGAGTGCATTGCCTTGGGTTGGTGGAGCGGGTGAATGATGATGGGTGAGAGGAGGGAGGAGTCAAAGGAAACTGAAGAGAGAGCAAGGCCTTTGTGGACGTGGGAGGAATAATCCCTGGTGGCAGAGATTGCCCATTCCTTCTTCCAGCTGTGTTACAAGAACAGACACAAAGGAAAATTCCTTATTATAGCTCCTGTTTGGCCCAACACAGGAATAGGACTGGCTTAAAAGGAAAAGCTTACCTGTTATGTTCTAGATGACACTCTTCAATTTCAGGCTGATTTGCAAAGATTTCCTCTGCTGATCTGTGCCCTAAATTTCAAAAAGTAGCTTTCTTTAAAAAACATAAGACAACCAGTCCAGCATCTAAAACATTCCAAACAATGATTACATTAAGAAGACAAAAAGCACAGCCATGTCACTAATGATTAGTTTATGTATATGAAAGCACCAGAATTTACACAATTCAAATCAATTCAGAATTTGCCAGAGTTGCTTTGCTGGTGATGATATCCTTCTCTTCTCTGGTAGAGACTGGCTGGTCTTTGGCAGCTCTGGTAGAGTTTGGAGAGAAGGTATAGCAAAGTGCGTAAGAACCTAGAATGAGGCTGCCTAGATATGAAATGTAGCTGCTGCTGCTGCTGCTAAGTCGTTTCAGTCGTGTCCAACTCTGTGCGACCCCATAGACGGCAGCCCACTAGGCTCCTCTGCCCCTGGGATTCTCCAGGCAAGAATACTGGAGTGGGTTGCCATTTCCTTCTCCAAGGCATGAAAGTAAAAAGTGAAAGGGAAGTGGCTCAGTCGTGCCCAACTCTTAGCGACCCCATGGACTGCAGCCTACCAGGCTCCTCCATCCACAGGATTTCCCAGGCAAGAGTACTATGAAATGTAGACCTACTGGCTATTAAGTACATGACTTTACATAAGTTATTTGTGCTTAAATTTCCCATCCATTGTCCATAAGATAGGAGCAGTAATATCAGTAACCTCAGAGGGACGTTGAAATAAATATACTAATATGTGTAAAGCATTAGAACAATGCCCAGCACATAGTAAGTGCTAAAAAAAAAGTTACACTTACTATTAATGATAATTAGATCAAACTGTTGAAGAAGGAGCAAACCATGAAAATTAACCAATATATTAGCCTTCATGAGAACTGCTCCAGAAGCACAATGGAAACATCAATGACTTAGACATTGCTTCCGGCTGTGCTCTCTTGGGCTCACTACCTTACCTCTGTAAGATCCAGTTTCTTATCTGTACAATGGAGTAGTAATATCTACCTCACAGCATTGCTATGAGGACTAAATAACACCCTATACAGGAAATACTGTGCCCGATATATAATGGCCAATGGATCTCATTTCCCTTCCCTTCTCCTGCTCAGCCAAACTGAGTTGACTAGGGAAAGAATGCAATACTTTCGAGTCAGAATTTTCAAAATGAGAAGGAAATTTATCTAATTATTAATCCAATGAATATTTATTAAGAACTCCAGTGTGCCAGCCCTTATGCTAGTCACTTGAGGTACTTGAGAATGGTTCCTGCTCTCTTAGAGTTTGCGATGTGCTGGGAATAGTTAGTCTCAGTAGACAAGAAATCCTCACTTTGACATTCAAAGTATGGAAGGAAACATTGCTGATTGTCATCTCACAAAAGAGAAGATCCAGGGAAGTTTTTGTTTGAGAAGGGAGGTGTCTTTGGATTCCTCTGTCTCCTTGAATTGGACTGCCAAACCCTATCACAGCACAGCACCTGACCTGGGGCTTCACTCTCCATGGAGAAAATAGAAATCTAAAAGAACTACATGTCACTGATTAGGTTAATTTCAATGCCCCATCTGTCTCCACGGCTCAAGATCCTCAGTTGGAGTTCCAGAAGCCTTCAGAACTTAAGACCAAATATTCATTCTCACTAAGAGCTTACTGGCTGATTTAGCAGAAATTTGTAAAGGTGGCTGCATGCCAAAGTTCTCTGTGGAGTTTCAGAATCACAAAATTCTTCCCTGTGGAGCTGAAAGTTTAACTTCAACAAAGCCATCTCAAGCCAAATGAGGAGTTTATAGGAAGAAAAATTCATCTGTGGATTGGAGGGCTATGTTCATGTGGAAAAGTATGAGCCTGGAATTGGATGGACCTGGAATCAGGAGGGGAAAATAGTTAGAGATACAGACTCTGGAACTGGAAATGCCTTGCTTCCATTATCTTAAGAGCTGTATGTGTTGTAAGATGTTACTGAACCATCCTGTGCCTCAGTTTCTTGAACTGAAATGTGAGGATATTAACATTAACAACTTCATTAGGTTGTTGGGAGGACAAAGTAAATCTAATTAAGATCCACTTGAAATTTACTAGGGGAGAAGAAGGAGAAGCTGGATAGTGCAACTAGGGAGGGTGTTACAGTGGGGTGCGACAGGGGAAAGCCACATGTTTATTGAGCATCTGGTATGTATTATGTTCCTTGCTGTGTGCCAATGAAAGAGGAGATACAGAGTAAACATATTAATTGAGCATCTGAGTGCCAGGCACCTTCTGCATGTTATTTAATTAAATCCAAACAACATTCTTAATATGTGGTAACTTATACAGTCTAAAATTTGCAGATGAGCAAACAGAGACTACAAAAGCTTAAACAGACAATAAATGACAGAGCTAAAACTCTAAATGCCCAGTTCAGTTCAGTTTAGTTCAATCACTCAGTCGTGTCTAACTCTTTGCGATCCCATGAACCTCAGCATGCCAGGCCTCCTCATCCTTCACCAACTCCCGGAGTCCACTCAAACCAATGTCCATTGTGTCAGTGATGCCATCCAAGCATCTTATCCTCTGTCATCCCCTTCTCCTCCTGCCCTCAATCTTTCCCAGCATCAGGGTCTTTTCAAATGAGTCAGCTCTCTGCATCAGGTGGCCAAAGTATTGGAGTTTCAGCTTCAATATCAGTCCCTCCAATGAACACCCAGGACTGATCTCCTTTAGGATGGACTGGTTGGATCTCCTTGCAGTCCAAGGGACTCTCAAGAGTCTTCTCCAACACCACAGTTCAAAAGCATCAATTCTTCGGTGCTCAGCTTTCCTTATAGTCCAACAGTCACATCCATACCTGACTACTGGACAAACCATAGCCTTGACTAGATGGATCTGTGTTGGCAAAGTAATGTCTGCTTTTTAATATGCTGGCTAGTTTGGTCATAACTTTCCTTCCAAGGAGCAAGCGTCTTTTAATTTCATGCCTGCAATCACCATCTACAGTGATTTTGGAGCCCCCCAAAATAAACTCAGTCACTGTTTCCACTGTTTACCCATCTATTTGCCATGAAGTGATGGGACTGGGTGCCATGATCTTAGTTTTCTGAACTGTGAGCTTTAAGCCAACTTTAAACTAAATGCTCAACTTATTCCTAAAATACATACTCTGCCCACTTTCCAAAAGATGAACAAATCTAAATCTTTCTTCTGAGAAGCTCACAGTCTAGTGCAGTAAAAAACAAAACCAGACTACTATAGTTATGTAGATGGCATGAATTTCATAGTTACAGACTCTACTGTGTAAATGGAACTGTATTGCCTTATATCTGAGTTCACCTTAGTTCATAAATCTCAAATTCTACCAAAGGAAGAAATTTAAGGTAACAACATCATTTCTATCATTTTTTCCCTCAACTCTTTTGGATAAAGATTCAGTCAGTTCAGGATTTTTTTGTTCCCCCTTAATTGAAAGGAGGTGTAAATGTCAAGAACTCTGATAGTCTGTGGTACTCTTTATTTTGGGTCTGTGGCTCTTCCCTGATCTTGCTCACCATTGTTGAGAAACTCATCCACTGCTGTACCCACTGCTCCTCTGCTTATCCCCATGCTTCCATCATGGTTCACGCCCCGTCTTCCATCATGACAAGTCTCCTTTATGACACTCACATGAATGCCTTTTTCTCATTAGGCTTTTCAACTTGCTGTGGTTCTTTGGGGAAATGCTGGATTCAACACATAAGATAGTTGATGATTGGGAGTGTAAACTATCAGCTCCTAAGTTGTGACTCTATGCTTCACTTGAAACATGAGAACTCTCCAGATGCCTGCATCCATCAAAGAATTATTTTACTGTCCTGTCACATTTAACAAATGGCATGAAAGTTCTCTTTTACATCTCAGTCTGCCCCACGGAAAGAGTCTTCAGGATAAGGATTCTGAATGTCTAGCATGAAACTAAGTGAGTGTCACATGATGAATGCTCAGTCAGTTGTCTATTTTAAAACAATGTATAAATGAATTCATAAATACTGAGCAAATACTTAAAAACCAGAAGTAACTTCTCCTAGGCACATGTGAGTGATATATTTAGAGTTCTTCTTTGATAATCTTATTTTCAGTCATCTCAAATGAGAACATCGAGGCTAAGTTAAGGAAAACAGATAGAAAATAATAATTGGGAAGATTAATTGGGGAAAGAAACACAGAGATCAATATTGAGCACTAATTATGTTTGAGATCCAGTGTTAAGTCACCTTCACTGATTTCTTTGAAGAAGCTTTGCCTGAGCTGGTCAAGTTATGATTTTTAAAATATAGCCAGCAATTTTTCATTCTTAGTTCAGACAAAGTGATTTTGGACTTCTTTTTAAATGCTTTTTACTAAAACTCAAGGGACAACATCATGACAAACTATCTCACTTAGGTTAGGATACAAATTTTCCAAAATATAGGTGGTAATTTAATTCTGGATGAAATCTAGCTACAACCTGGCTTTGATGTGAATACTTCCAAACTACTATACTTTAAGTCAAAATCACAAAATCCTGAAACCCAAAGGTTTTATCTGGTGAATTGTGACTCTGGGAGGAAAAGGTGTCAGAGTTAACATGAACAACCATACTTGAACACTAAGCAAAGACCAAATAGAATATTCAAGAAAAAGAAGAAGGAAATAATGTTTCTCTGGTCCCTATTAATAACTGGGGATCTGAAGTCATCTCACCTTTAAACAACTGTATAAGATGGGCTAAGTACTTTACAATGTTGTAGTGATTTTTGCCTTACATTGACATGAATCAGCCACAGGTGTACATGCATCCCCCTGTCCTGAACCACCCTACCTCTCCCACCTCTCTCCCCATCCCATCCCTCTGGTTTGTCCCAGAGCACCAGCTTTGAGTGCCCTGTTTCATGCATTTAACTTGTAACAAGATGGGTATTATTATACTCATTTTTCACATAGGGAAAATAAGGATCAGAGAGTTGAGAAAACTTGCTCAGTAAGTGGCAAAGTTTTGCACCTGAGGCCACTGTGTGGAGGGCTAAGACATGCTAAGAGTCATGGCAGGGGCTGAGGGCCTGCTTTGGAAGGGCCAGTTGGACAGTAAGCACAGGCAGAAATATGGCCAAAGCAGAGCTCAAGATCCAGAATCAGAATTTACGTACAGATGAAGCCTGATGAGAGGATTCAAGCTAAGCACAAGATAAAAGGGAGAATCCAGACTTTCCAGCTTGGAATATGATGCACCAGGACTTAGAACAGTCCATAGTGTATCTGTTGCACTGAGTATTAATTGCAGGGCAGAAACTGAAGAGCTCGGAAACTAGGATGAGACTGCCTAGATAGGAAATGTGAACCCACCGCCTATTAGATAAATGACTGTAAATAAGTTGTTTGTGCTCAAATTTTCCATTCTCCATTCATAAGATAGGAACAGTATTATCACCAACCTCAAGAGGGATGTTGAAATAATTAAATGTATAAATACATGCAAAACATTAGAACAATACCTGGCACACAGTAAGTGCTAATAAACTGTTACATGCCTTGTATGAAAGCTGCTTTCTTGACATAAACAAGTAAGGCGGGTAGGTGGATGAAGCCAGGGTCTACAAATGACTCTCCTCTTAGGAGGCCTCATACCTCTGTGGGTGACACAAAAGTGAGTTTGATGATATATAGTAGTAGCTTTGGCATTAGAAATGTTAATTTAGATAAAAGCTTGTTTCCAAGTTAGGAAACAGAAATTTGGAAGTCAGAGGCAGGGCAAGGCCCATGAATTAGCCTAATGAGGGTTATGAGGAGGAGTTAGGTCAGTGAAATTTAAGTCAGTGAACTTCTGACCTGGACGTGAAAGTTTCAGGGTTGTTCAATGATACTGGAGTATGGGATGTAATTTACCTATCAAGTAACTGACAAAAGAGGACATTTTTATCCTGTTGAAAATTACCTGGATTTTGAAGGTATATAGTATCACCTGTAAAAGCCAATAACTTACTCTTTCTCCAGGGCTGGTGTCTGAATCAAATGAGTGAGCCATTTCCATGTGAACTAGTTATAATTTGGTAGAGAGTGTTATGATATGGATCATTCCCTATAGAGACAGGGGTGCAGCAAAGACTAGGTTATGGGTCCAGATGCAGAAAGGAGTGCTCTCCTCACCCTTCATTAATGATGTTGAGGAGCCTTTCATTTGAGAATTACCTAGTTTTTATAAAAGACTAAACTCTTCCATTTTGCCTGGATCTGCTCCTGAGTTTTTCCTTTTGAGAAATGAGATGGTGCTACCTTTTCCTATGTCCAATAAAATGTGCATCCACATGGTCATTTTTAAGACTCTAACACATTAGCCCATAACAGGCTTACCTGGTACCTCCTACAGTTAGTGATGTTAGCATGGGCCTTCCTTTAATGGTGGCAAAGCTATCACCCAAAGATACCTTGCCCTTGGGATAAGGTTTTCAATTTTCTATGAAACATCCAACTTACAATCCAGTTTCTTCCTGGTCCCCAGGCTGGGGTGTTGATATTAGTTTGACTGGAGATGTGGTGTTCTCCTCGGGTGGTGTTTGCAACCGCTGTACCGCCTTATTGAATACCAGACAGAGCCGCAAGTCTCTGCTCTGATGCTTTACACATCTACCACCAGCATCAGGTTTTATTAACAGGGGAGACAGGTTCTAATGAAATATGGCCCTTAACTTCCTTTTATATTTGGTAATATCCTGAACACTTTATCCAAATGAAGCATAAAGCACTTACAACTGTGTTTTGCCATTGCACTGACCGAAGAATATATTCATTTGCAGTAACATGGGATTCAATGGAGTGGAAAATAAGCTCTGAAAATTGCTCTTGCCACGAAATTGTATCAATAAATAGGAAAAGCCCATTTAGATTTCACTGACCAATCTCCCCCCTGTGACAGAAATTAATTTGGCCAAGTGGTGTGTATTGAAGATAAGAAGCCAGAGGTACCAGAGGCTGGGTGAGCCATGTGTCAAGACCTGCCTGGTGCAGCTAACCCATTTGACTGCTCACAGGGCCATCGGAGGGTGGTTTTGTGGATGTTTGTTGGGAGCAATGAGTGGGAGACATGCGAAGGAGGAGGAGAGGGCTGGAAGTAGTCCCCTGAGTGTCATTGACCCTGCTCTTCCTATAGTATCTCTGAGTCTGATGAAAACTTTCCCCAAAGGAGTCCAGCCCAAGCTAAGAAAGTGAAAAGTAGTACAAAATGAATATTGAGCTTCTTTGAGTCAGTGTGGCTTCTGGCTGTTAATTTCAATACGCCATATTCTCATAAAAAAATCCTAGCAGACACATTGGAAAATAAACACATGGTTGATCTGAAGCTTATCCATGTGGAGATGAATAAAACATTAAGTTCAGGTGTGAAGTAGTCGATTATGATGTTAAAATTTGTGGAAAATACAAAGACTTGTGATAGATGATATGGAAATAAAGTTAAACCAAGAGTTAGAACTGACAGTTTGTGCCTGATTTTAAACAAGCCATATAATCTCAGGAACTCAAGTCACCATATTTGGAAAATGGGCTTAATAAGGATGCTTGCCTATCAGGGTTGCAATCAAGTGAAGTTGTATATGTGAAACTATGGTAATTGTAATGATCTGAAAATATTTTAAGATAGTCTATTTCTCTAACATCTACATTGATTTTGAACATTAATCCTGATGGCCAATTGTACTTTTTAGAACTTCTTCTTTGTGCCACTAGAGGCAGACTTTTGTGATGAAAGATGATGGTCCTGGGAATCTAAGGAGCTAGATTTCAGTACGGTACTGCCTCTCTTGCTGTAACACAGTGAGCCCTCAAGCAACTAACTTACCATCTCGTTTTTCATATCTGCAAAATGAGATGGATATTCTGGATAATCTTTCAAATTCTTTCCAGCGCCAAATTATGTATGTCTTAGATCGAAGAGGTATAATGGAAACCCAGAGAGTAAGCTAGGAATAAAACAGCACATGTTGTAATTTCTAAAACAAACAAAACACCACAGCTCTCATAGTTTGATGTTAAAGGACAAGATCATGGGGGAGATTTTGGAACTGTTTTTAGAGATCTGTACTCTCTAGGGTAAACTTGAACTAAAATCACATTACTTGGACTACTATCTGAAACTTTCAGATTTCTCGTTTTCTCTCTCTTTTGAATCTTCTGTTCAGTGTCAGTGAAGCCTGATAGATATTACTATCTCTAAACTTCTCTCCTTTCCAGATACCCACTGAGATTCTTAAGTCTTGGCAAAGATGTAAAAACTATGTTTTCGTTTGCCTGATGCCACCCTCCTTGCCAGTAGAGCTGCCTTCGGGACCTTCTCTTACTCTGTATGTGCAGAAAAACACACAGGAGAGCATTCCCAGGCTCTTGCTTGCTGACTAAATCCCCCTACCCCCATACCCCCATCCTCTAAATGCTTGTCAAGGAGCCCAAACAAGTGATAACTCTATGTGGCTCCCAGTGTAGCAGAACAAGGCAGTCTTCTCCCTCTGTATACTCTTGCCAGACTCTTGCCCCTTCCACCCTGCAGGGTTTCCACTCCTCTCATCAGTCAGAGTCTAGCAGATGATCACCCAGAATTGTAACAGGTGGAACGCAGAGGAAAACAGTAACTTGTAGTCTGTGTGCCTTTAGCAACGTGGGGGAAGAGAGTCTGTGTTCCATGGCTCCACCTGCCAGTTTCTACTCCTGGGGAAAGGGAACTCCTCCATCAAACTTTAGGAAGATCTGTCAGTGCAGAGTCAATAGTGCTCAGCACAAAACGGTAGTCAGGTTTGAGGCTCCAACCTCAACTTCCTTGGTTAAGTCACCCACGGTATCTATAGCAGCAAGCCAGTTTTCTTTTGAATTACTGAATGAAATATATAAAAACATTCTCTTTGCAAAAGCCTAAATAATACAGGCAAACTAAAGCCTATTTGGGCTTCCCAGATGGCACAGTGGTAGAGAATCTGCCTGCCAGTGCAGGAGATGCAAGAGAGGCCAGTTCAATCCCTAGGTCAGGAAGATCCCCTGGAGTCAGGAATGGCAACCCATTCCAGAATCCTTGCCCGGAAAAGTCCATGGACAGTAGCCTGGTGGGCTACTGTACAGTCCATAGGGTCACAAAGAGTCAGACGTGACTCAAGCACACATACAAAGCCCATTTACCACAGCTTATCATGCTGTGTTCCTACTCAGAGAAAAACTGTCAGTCAATTATTTTTTACAAATATGTAGCTGTATGTTATAGGATGACAGATGGGCACGCAGCTGAGGAGTCACTGGGAACCTCCCTGCAGGCTTTTTTAAGAAGCAATAGAACTGACCCGGTTACCACTACCCTGTAAGTCCCTCCTCAAGATTTATAAGAAAGGCAGTGGGATTGTGATTTGTTAGTTTAGAGAGGGTGCTGTGGATTTTCCTTCCATCTCTGTGGGAAATAGAGGAGATGCTTTGGCCTAATCCTCAAGTCAAAGGAGGAAGGCTCCAAGAAAACCACTTTTATATTTTGAGGATGTCTACAAGAAGAGGAAACTGATTTCTGATTTCCTAATTGGACATCTGCTCAGGGAGTGGACTTGCTGATCTTCACTCAGCACCTATTGGGGAAAGGTGAAAATATATTGATAGAGAGGGCAGAGCGGACATGGAGGTTTCTATGCCTGAAGTGGACGTGGAGGAAGGGGGCTTAAACGCTCTCGTTGCTGCTCTGACCAAGGCAGCTGACTTCCACGAGAGGAGACTCTGTCAATAGGAGAGTGTGGTTTGGACCACTTGGAAGGTGGGTCAGTAGAGGTCAAGTCAGAGCCTTTTATGTTTTTCAGGAAGACTTCTTCCTAATGCCTGTCAGCTCAGTGGCTTCAGAGGCCAGACTGTGTCAATCAAGAATAGATTTCAAAGACACAGAAACTTCAACTCCACCTTTCTACTCCAGTATAGACCTAGAAGAGAGAGGAGAAAAAGAATAGACCAGGCATTCTCCTCACTCTAAGTTCCCCAGACAAGGTCAGGCTGAATGAGGTAGAAGGAAAGATGTGAGATTGATGATTTAAACTGGGATACAAGTTCATTTGTATCATTTTTTTTTTAAATTCTGCACATAAGCAGATAACATAAAATAGTTTTCTTCCTCTGACTTATTCCATGTAACAGTCTTGAAGTTCATCCATGTTGCACAAATTGCAGTATTTCATTCTTTTTAATGGTTGAATAATATTCTATTGTATATATGTACCACATCTTCTTTATCCATCCCTCTGTCAATGGATATTTAGATTGCTTCTATGTCTTGGCTATTGCAAACAGTGCTACAATGAACATTAGGGTACACATAGCCTCTATAATCACATTTTTCTCTGGGTATATACCCAGGAGTGGGATTGCAAGATCATATGATAACTTTAGTTTTAGTTTTTAAGGAAACTGCGTACTGTTCTCCATAGTGGTTGTACCAATTTACCTTCTTACCAACAGTATAGGAGGGTTCCCTTCTCTCCACACCCTCTCCAGCATTTATTGTTTATGAATTTTTTGATGATGCCCTTTCTGACTGGTGAGCAGTGATATCTCACTGCAGTTTTGATTTGCATTTCTCTAATAATTAATGATGTCGAGCATCTTTCATGTGCTTCTTAACCATCAGTACGTCTTCTTTGGAGAAATGTCTGTTTAGATCTTCTGCCCATTAAAAAAACATGCTAGGTATACTCAGGAATATAAATCTTAAAAGATACACTCAACTTCAAAGGTTTACAAACTGTTCAATAAATAATCTCTATTTGGGGGGTCAGAATTGCTAATTAAATTGTTTGAATCTTAAAAAATTAATAAACTGGGATACAGGTATAGGACTAAACTGAAGTATTAATATGTGAAAGTGATCAAAAAGCTGTGAGTTCTGTGCTGCATATCATTAAGGGTTTGAACACAGAGATTCAATGTCATTAAAGATAGCTGTTGAAAAAAATAAAGCAATTCCATATTTGTATACCAATGAACTGAACTCTTCAATAAACCAGGTAGGTGCAGAAGGATCTTGGGTTATTTTTAACATTAATAATACCATAATATATATATCATACTGTAACTTGCTTTTTCTCATTGGGCAATATGTCTCCAAGATCTTCATATGTTAATACACTTGTATTTTGTTGTAATTTATAACTGCTGCATAGACTTCCACAGTCTGATGTTCCTAGAGTTTGTTTAGCCGTTCTGTGGTTGATGGGCTTTCAGCTGTCATGAAATAGCCTGATGATTGGCTCAGTTAGACTGTGAGAGACAGCAAAGTTTGGCACAGATCTCTGAAGTAGGACCATGCCTTCTGGACCAGCTGAGGACATGTCCTTATTTCTGAATCCCTGGTCCTCTCCAAGGCTAGGTTTTAAGGACATGAAGACTGGGGAAAGTGGCAGAACAGGCTCCCTGAGGGGAGTACTGTCTTCTTCAACTTCCCAGTTACTGTCTTCAAAACTCTATTTACTGAGGTAGAGCAAGGCCAGTTATTTCAGGTCAAAACTCTGTTTTCTCACCTAAGAACTGAAGTGAATTCATTCCTTCTTCCAAATTTTGGTTTTGTGCCAATTAACCAGTAATGTTAGAAAAGTATTTTTAAAATCTTGAAATAGAGATTTACTGCAGACTCAAGGATTTATTAAAACAAATTTGCTTACCAGTTAGATACAATATTTAGATCTAATATAAATATTAGATATAATATTTCATGTGCATTTGTCAGATACATATATTTTAACCTCTAATTTAAGTAATACATCTTCATAACAGCAGGGTATTTTTCTGGTGATACTTTGCCTCACTGCCAGTAGTTACTGAATAGGTATAAGGGTATCCAAATATGCAATATTAAGCATACATATTAAAAATTCTGAGTTCAGAATACATTAATGATTTCACATTCTGTAGGCCTTTGGTCATCATGGTCAAATACCTATAAATATATCTTAAAATTTAGTGAGCTCCTCCTCCTAAGAATTTTTGAATATAGATTCCAGGTGGTATCGCATTATAGTTCGACATCTGTATACACCACAAGTCCAGTTGTAAGCCATCACCATACAGGTGACTTCCTTCACTCTCACCCACCGATACCCCTTCTAACTAACAGATTTGTATTTGTTCTCTGAGTTTGATCTTGTTTTATTTTGTTTGTCTTGGTTTTTTCTTTAGACTCCGCATATGAGTGAAATTATACAGTATCTGTCTTTTTCCATCTGACTTATATCACTCGATATGTTTCTTTAGATTCTCTGCCCATTTTAATTATGTTTGTGTTGTTGAGTTCTTTATATTATCGGATATTAACTCTTTATTGGATATGTGATTTGTAAATATATTCTCTTGGTAAGTAGGCTGGAGTCAGTTCCACAAAAACATCACTAAGACCAAAGTTAAGGAAGTCACCACTTACATCTCATAGAAATTTTGTGGTTTCAGGTCTTACATTCAAGTCTTTAATACACTGTGAGTTATTTTTTGTTAAAGGTATATGATATACATGATCTCTGCCAAAAGGCCAGGAAACAATGCATATGATTTAAGATAATGGACTAGTTTCATTCTTTTGCATCTTTCCCATTGTCCAGTTTTCCCAGGACAATTTACTGAAGGGATATGCTTTTCTGAATTGCATATTTATATTCCTTTTCATAATTATCTGTATTTATGTGAGTTTATTTTTGGGATGTCAGTTCTATTCCATTTATCTCTGTGTGATTTTGGGTCAGTACCATACTTCTTGATTACTATACTTTTGTAGTATAATTTGAAATAAAGGATCATGTTACCTCCAGCTTTGATATTCTTCCTCAAGTTTGTTTTGGCTATTCAGGATCTTTTGTGATTTAATACAAAATTTAGAATTATTTGTTCTACTTCTGTGAAATAGGCCATCAGGATTTTGGTAGAGATTGCAATGACTCTGTAGATTGCTTTGGGTAGTATGGCCATTTTAATTATTTCAATTCCTCCAATCCATTAACAAGTCATTATTAACAATATTTTTTTTGTTTCATTAACAATATTTTTCTTTAATTTTTTTTATCAGAAACTTTCAGTTTTCAGTGTACAAGTCTTTCACCTCCTTTATCAAAATTCATTGCTGGGTATATTATGCTTTTTAATGCAATTGTAAATGGGATTGTTTTTTCACTGCGTGTTATTTATATATAGAAATATCACAGATTTATGTCTGTTGATTTTATATCCTATAACTTTACAGAATTCATTGATTAATTCGAACAGTTTTTGATGGAGTCTTAAGGGTTGTTTATACACAATATTGTGTCATCTGTGAATAATGATGGTTTTACTTTTTTGTCTCCAATTTGGGTGCCTTTATTTTTCTTGACTAATTTTACTGCAATTTCTAATGCCAAATTGAAAAAGTATGATGAGATTGGGTATCCTTGTCTTCTTCCTGATGTTAGAGGAAAAGTTTTTAGCCTTTCACCATTGAATATGATGTTGGCTGTGGGTTTTTAATACATGGTCTTAATTATGTTGAGGTAGGTTTTATCAATACTAATTGTGTTGAGAATTTTTATCATAAATAAAAGTTGAATTTTGTCAAATGCTTTTTCTGCTTCTTTAACACATTAATGACCAGGGGAATTTTGCAGAAACTAATGCCTGTGAGTAGCAGTTTATTATATAAGTGAATATTTAAATGTCTCCAATTAATAGCATTTGGTTAAGAAAAGACATATTAACACATCTCTGGTCAATGATGTGTTAAGATGATCGTATGATTTTTCCCTTCATTTTGTTAATATGATGTATTATGTTAATTGATTTGTGGATGTTGAACCATCCTTGCATCCTTGGGATAAATCCTACTTGATTGTGGTGTCTGATCCTTTTAAAGTATTATTGGATTTGGTTTGCTAATATTTTGTTGAGAATTTTTGCTTCTATGTTAATCAAGGATATTGGCCTGCATTTTTACTTTTGTAGTGTCTTTGTCTGGTTTCGGTACAAGAGTAATAGTGCTTCAAAAATAGGTTTGGTAGGTTTCCCTTAAGTTTTTATTTTATTTTATTTTTTTAAAATTTTATTTTTACTTTATTTTACTTTACAATACCGTATTGGTTTTGCCATACATTGACATGAATCCGCCACGGGTGTATACGAGCTCCCAATCCTGAATTCCCCTCCCACCTCCCACCCCATATCATCTTTCTGGATCATTCCCGTGCACCAGCCCCAAGCATCCTGTATCCTATATATTTTTGAGATTAGTTGTTTGTCAGTTGCTTCATTTGCTATTGTTTTCT
Source organism: Cephalophus harveyi (assembly GCA_006410635.1). Lineage (NCBI taxonomy): Eukaryota > Metazoa > Chordata > Mammalia > Artiodactyla > Bovidae > Cephalophus > Cephalophus harveyi. The sequence goes on along the minus strand of SJYT01054896.1, from coordinate 1,893,259 downwards.
CCCATTCAGAAGGCTGTTTTTTCACCTTGCTTATAGTTTCCTTTGTTGTGCAGAAGTTTTAAATTTTAATTAGATCCCATTTGTTTATTTTTGCTTTTATTTCCAGTATTCTGGGAGGTGGATCATAGAGGATCCTGCTGTGATTTATGTTGGAGAGTGTTGTGCCTATGTTCTCCTCTTAGGAGTTTTATAGTTTCTGGTCTTACGTTTAGATTTTTAATCCATTTTGAGTTTATTTTTGTGTGTGGTGTTAGAAAGTGATCTAGTTTCATTCTTCTACAAGTGGTTGACCAGTTTTCCCAGCACGACTTGTTAAAGAGATTGTCTTTACTCCATTATATATTCTTGCCTCCTTTGTCTTAAAGTTTTTAAAAAGAGATTTTGAAAATAGAAATTAAATCTTCCTTGAATATTTTGTAGAAACCTTCAGTGAAGACATCTGGTCCTGGGTTTTTGTATTTTGGGAAATTTTTATTACTGTTTCAGTGTCCTTACTAGTAATCAGTCTATTCAGATTTCTACATGATTTCAGTCTTAGAAGATGATATGTTTTCCATAAACTTAGCCATTTATTTAATGTCCAATGTATTGGCATATAATTTTGTATTAGTCTCTTATGATCCTTTATATTTTTTGTGGTATCAGTTGTAACTTCTCTTTCATCTCTGATTTCATTCAAGTTCTTTCTCTCCCTTGATGAGTTTGGCTAAAGATTTATCAGTTTCATTTTTCTGTTCAAAAAACAGTTCTTAGATCATTGATCTTTGGTAAGTCTCTTTTATTTATGCTCTGATCTTTAAATTTTCCTTAATTTGGGGCTTTTATTTCTAGATTCTTTAGATGTAAGGTTAGATTGCTTACTTAAGATTTTTCTTATTTCTTGAAGTAGACAGTATTGCTGTACTTTTATTTCTTAGATTTTAGCATG
>SJYT01054896.1:1826636-1892180 GCA_006410635.1 Cephalophus harveyi | reverse complement strand
AATATTTCTGTTATCATTTGTCTGTAGTTTTTTTTTTTTTTTAATTTCTCTTTTGGCTTTTCAGATGGCCCATTGATTGTTCAGTAACATGTTGTTTAATCTCCATTTTTTTCTTGTGATTGATTTCTAATTTCATAGCATGTGATTGGAGAAAATGCTTGATATGATTTTAGTCTTCTTGGACTTAACCTAAGTGATCTATTCTGGAAAATGTTCCTTGGGCACTGCAGAAGAATATATTATACTGCTTTTGGATGAAATGTTCTACATAGATCTTTTAAGTCTATCTGATCTGATGTTTCATTTATAGCCAATGTTTCCTTATTGATTTTCTGTCTAGAATGATATATCCATTGTTATGTGGGATATTAAAGTCCCTTACTATTATTGTATTGCTTTCAATATTTTCCTTTAAGTCTATTAATATTTGCTTTATATATCTTGATGATCCTCTTTTGGGTGCATATACATATATAAATGTTGTATCGTTTGCTGAATTGACCCATTTCTCATTATGCAATGTTCTTCTTTGTCTTTTATTACAGTCTTCTTTTTAAAGCCTATTTAATCTGATATGAATATTGCTTCTCCAACTTTCTTTTCATTCCATTTACTAATGGAATATCTTTTTCCATCCCTTCACTTTCAATTTGTTTTTTCTTCTGAAGTAATTCTCTTACAGGCTGCATATAGATGGATCTTGGGTTTTTAAATCTGTTTGGCCTCTCTATGTCTTTTGACTGGTGAATTTAGTCTAGTCAGTTTTAAAGGAATTACTGGTAGTTATTCAAGCTTTCCTGATAGTCCAGTTGGTAAAGAATCTGCCTGCAATGCGGGAGACCTGGGTTTGATCCCTGGGTTGGGAAGATCCCCTGGAGAAGGGAAAGGCTACTCATTCCAGTATTCTGGCCTGGAGAATTCCATGGACTGTATAGTCCACGGGGTCACAAAGAGTCGGAATCCACTTAGCCATTTTCACTTTCATGTACTTATTTGGGTTTCCTGGTGGCTCAGCAGTAAGGAATCCTCCTGCCAATGCAGGTTCAGTCCCTGTGTTGGGAAGATCCCCTGGAAAAGGAAATGCAACCTACTCCTGTATTCTTGCCTGGGTAATCACAGGGACAGAGGGGCCTGGTAAGCTACAGTTCATGGGATTGCAAAGAGTCAAACATGACTTAGTGACTAAACAGCAACAACAGATACTTATTTACGTTTTATTAATTATTTTTGTAGTTCCTCTCTGTTTCTTTCATCTCTTTCTTACTTTCCTTGTGCTTTGGTGGTTTTCTTTAGTTTTATGCTTAGATTTCTTTCTTATTTTCTTTTGTATATTCACTATAAATCTTTTCTTTTTGGTTACTGTGAAGTTCACATATGATACCCTATGTAAATAGTAGCCTGTTTTAAGTTTGTTGAAACTTAAATTTGAACATATTCCAAAGCTTTATCTTTTTACTCCCCACCATGTTTTATGTTTTTGATAATACATTTTGCATCTTTTTCTTTTATACATCCCTTAAATGATTATTTAAATTGTTTTTTATTTTTATTACTTTTAGCTTTTAGCCAACTTGATGGACATGAGTTTGAGTAAATTCTGGGAGTTGGTAATGGACAAGGAAGCCTGGTGTGCTGCAGTCCATGGGGTTGCAAAGAGTCAGACACGACTGAGCAACTGAACTGAACTGAACTGATCTTTTAGCTATCATGCTTTTTTTTATAAATTATTGACCCACTACCATTATTATATATTTATCTTTTCCAGAGAGATTTTTATTTTTTTGTTTTTGTATTATTAATTAGTGCCATTTTTTTCAGCTTAAAAATGTCTCATTAGTATTTCTAGTAGGGCTGATTTAGTGGTGATAAACTCCCTTAGTTTTTGCTCTCTCGGAAACTCTTGATCTCTCCTTCAATTCTGAATGATAACGTTATTTGATAGAGAATTCTTGGTTGGAAGCTTTTTTTTTTTCCCTTTTGGCACTCTGAATATATCATGCCACTCCCTTCTGGCCTGTAAAGTTTCTGATGAAAATCTGCTGGTAGCCGTATGGCATTTCCCTTGTACATAACAAGTTGTTTTTCTTTTGCTGCTTTTAGGATCCTCTTTTTCCTTAACTTTTACCATTTTAATTTTTATATGTGTTGGTGTGTGTCTGTTTGGATGCTTCTTATTTGGAACTCTCTCGGTTTCCTGGACCTGGATGTTTGTTCCCCTCCCTGAATTAGTAATGTTTTCAGCCATTATTGTTTCAAATAATTTTTCTGGCCATTTCCTTCTTCTCCTTCTGACACTCCTATTATGTGAATGTTATTCCACCTGATGTTGTCCCAAAGGTCCTTTAATTTTTTTTCACTTTTTGAAAATTGAAAAAAAAAAAAAATGCTCCTCTGCTGGGATGAGTTCCATTGTTTTGTCTTCTAGTTACTGATTCACTCTTCTACCTGATTCCATCTGCAACTGAATCCTTCTAATGAGCTTTTCAGTTTAGTTATAACTTCTGTTTGGTACTTATATTTTCTCTCTGTTGAAGTGCACACTGTGTTCAACCATTCTTCTGAGTTCAATGAGCATCTTTATGACCATGACTTTGAACCCTTTATCAAAGGGATTGCTTATCTCCATTTTGGTCAGTTCTTTTTTGAGTTTTTTTTTTTTTTTCCTCTTCCTTTGATTGGAACGTATTCCTCTGTGTCCTCATTTTGCTTAATTCTCCGTGTTTTTTCTGTGTATTAGGTATATCAGTCATCTCCCAGTCTTGAAAGAGTGGCCTGACGTGTGGGGCTCAGAAGCTCAACCCTGCTTGTCCATCTTGTCCTCTTATTGTTATGGGGCTGCAGATATCATGGAGCACTGGCTGGCCCAGACCAGCTATGGCGCCCAGCAGCTGCTGCCACGGCGTGCTGGAAGGAAGAGCTCTTAGTAGGGTGCCCCTACTGGCATAATAGGTTAAATGGAGAATTCCAAAATGGCTCCTGTTAGTGTCATTATTAACAAGGTAGCGTGAAAGTACATAAATGGCCTTCACCAGTGACCCATTCCTGGGGAGTGACCCAGCTGGCTCCTGCTTCTTTGGCAGACTCTTCAAAATTAGTAAGTGGGTCACATTCATCTATAGTCCATGTGCTTTTCAAACTGGTGTTTTTGCACTGGTTTAGGGCTGAATGAGTCTGCTTGTGAACCCTTTAAGAGTGGGTTTTCTGTTCCCTGCAGTTCTGTAATTTTCCTTGGAATATTTCTGTTGGTTTTCAAAGTCAGAGGTTCTAGGGGCTCATCTATCCAATAAAGGATCAAAAGGTTGAGGTGTTTGATGTTGGACTTATCCCTCACTCCTTTGTGGATCACTGCAGCTGGGGTGTCGGCTTTTCCTTAGCAAGCCCGTATCTCTGCCTCTCCTACTCATCTCAGTGTTGTCCTTCCCCCTTTGCTGTGGAGGCTCTGTTGATCCAGTTTTCATTCCCCTCCTGGGGGAATTATTCTATATATAGTTGTAGATTTGTTGTCTCTGTGGGAGGAGGTAAACTCAGGATCTTACTACACTATCATCTTGAACCTCCTTTCTAGGAATTTTCTGTTTTTTTGGCCTTCGCAACCTACCTCATGAAACTTTAGAATGAGCGCATCACACTATTCACCCAATAGATTTTTCTTGGAAATACCTCTTCTTTGTTTTCCCCTAAGAGAAGAAGAATATGACATAATGCTTTCCCCATCTATGAATCTGAGCATTTGTATTGATTTTCCAATTGTCTCTTGTATTTGGTTCTTAGTGTTAAATTTTTAGCAACAAATACATTATTGTTATTATTGTGCACCAACCCAGCTTGCCTGATGGAGTGATTGTGTTCCTAGTCACTGTTAGAAAGAATGGCTGCTTCAGATATTTTCTCCTGATTTATAATTGTATTCTAGGCTCTCATTTGCAGGTGTCAGTCAAGTGGCCACTATATATTATACGGATAAGTAAAGCCTCCTTTCTCCCGAAAACTTGGCTCTCAAATGAACCTACTGCCAGTGGTTTTTAGCACTTTTTTCCTTCAAGGAAAACAAATCACTTGATATATTTGAAAATCTTCTGTTGGAAGGATTTATAGAACCATGAGACCATAATGGAAACTAAGCCCATAGAGTCCATTCCCCTGCCCCAGGCAGGTCAGCAGTTGGTATCCCGAGTAGACTGACCCTCCTCTTCTTATAGCTTTTCAGAATACAAGATTGTATTTCTCACTCTGGATGATCCATTCTAATATTTAATAATCCTCAATGTATGCTGTTTCTCGTTTAGCCTCTCTAACAGATAGAGTTGGAAACTGTTGCTTTCTTATCTGTATGTATCTACAGTACCTGGCTGAGACTTGGCATTGGTAGGTGAGGTAATTTGCTACGTTTGAAGAATGTAGAGAATTATTATCTTTCTCTAACACAGTTTGTGTTTTTATCATTTGTGTGGTTTTCTTCAATGCTTTCTCCAAGTGCTCAGGGTCAGATCCAGAAAAGCTACCCCTGTCATGTTGCTGTGGGCATATAGGGGGCCAAATGCTAAGAGGACCCTCAAGATTTCCTAACAATAGACATGTGTGGAAAAGACAGATGGCTTCCTTTGTATCTGATTGATTCCCACTGACTGAACATCTGTGAGAGGAATGAAAGGTATTTACTTTGAGATCCCATTTGTATCAGTAAGAAATCAAATGTAAGCCTTGGAACAGTTTCCAGAAGTAAAGGCGGAAGGCTTTGCAAGTCTGTTGCTTCATTCCCCCCTCTAACCACCATTTCCCTCACTGCTTGACATTAAGCAGAGCTTGCTCTATTGTCTCATCTTTTGTGATGATACCAGCCACCTAAAGCTAGTTAGCCACAGGACACAGGTCAAACCAATAGAACATTCTAGCAGGGTCACATGGCCTACATCCTGGAGATGTATACCACAGTACAGAGTAACTTTTCCTTTTTTCTTTTAACCTCTCACCTTCATCTGTTCATCTCAGGGAAGCAATTCTGGAATTGATATGGTAAGGGAGTCTAGGGAGAAGGAAATGGCAACCCACTCCAGTATTCTTGCCTGGACAGAAAACCCTGGTGGGCTACAGTTCATGAATCTCAAGGATTTAGACATGACTGAGTACACACAAGGGATTATGCATAGATTTTGTTGATAACCCAGATTATTCTTCATGATGAAAATATGCATAGAATTAGGGATGCTTTTACCCTCTAGATTCCTTCCCAATATCGAGGTAACAGGGTACAGGAATAGTAACTTGAAGTTTCTCAGAAGGCAAAAGGAATTGAAAAGTTTTCGAAGAAATCTCACATACTCTACAAAAGACAAGAATTTTTAAATTAAGCATATTCTTATTGAGCCTTTGCTATGGCGCTGTGATATAGCCACACAAGATGTGGTAGCTATATCTTCAATAACTTGGCCTAGTCAGAGAAGACGCTTACAGTAAGTGATATTAAGTAATAACAGTTATTGCAAATCAGGTGTGCCTGCATTTAGTCTTGAAAAATGAGTGGAATCCAGTTAGGCAAAAGAGAAGAGGAGGGACAAGAGAAGGTGGTAAGAAGAAGAATAGCTTTTCCAAGGAACCACAAATTATCCAGGATGGTGGAATGTATACTACAAGGAGGAGGGATGATAAGATGTCAGGATGCATAGGCATGATGGGTGGGGGACAGTTTACAAAACATTTGTGAGTTAACCTGAAGACAATAATAAATCATTGCTGGCAAAGGCATAATCATATTTGTGGTTTAATGGTCATTTGTGTGGGTGGGAGGAGAGATGTTTGAAGAAGAATAAATTGATGGAGACAAAGTTGGAGTCAGGGAAAAACTAGAAAAATTGTTGAAATAATCCATGAGATAGACTTAAACTAAGGTAGTATCATTTATGATGGAAAGAGTTTTATTGGAGATGGAGTGTGAACCATACTACAGAGGAAAAACAAATATAATTTGATTGATTGACTATGGCAGTTGAGGGAGAAGAATTTCCAAATTTTGGTTACAGAAGAGAAGACACTGAATTTAGTTTTCAGTTTATAAATTGTACAGTGCCTATGGGATATCCAAGTGGCAATGGCCAGTGAGTCTGGAACTTTCTTTGATAGTCCTCAGTATATATCTATAAATTAAGTCATAACAGTAGGTGAAATTACAAAGGAATTTTACACTGCTCTTGCCGTACGCTAGAGCACAGCTCTCCTGGTATTGATTATGGTGTTCAGCGTTTACAGGATCGCTTTTTTCTTGGACATTAGTGAGCAAATTGTTCCATTGTTTCTGCTTTCTGAACTCTATGAACTCTCACCTTTTATTATTACAATCGCTTTAATATTTCACGATCCACTCTAGTTTTCATGAGGATATGGACAAATGTCATCTTCTTTGTGGCATAAATAAATATCTTAAAATGTCTTAATTTGGGTATTAGCCATGCTCATACATCAAAGTAAAATGAGATTAAAGAAAAGCCCTTCTACTGTATGTTGATGCCTCTGAGGTAGTTTCATCAGTGACAGTTCCTTGCTTTGTTACTAGATGTGGAGGTGGTTGTTTCACTTTTAATTCTATTCCTTGACTACAAGAACTAGAGTCTGAAAACCTTTGTCACTGTTGTTTTCCACAAAATAGTCTATATATCTATTCATCCCTGACTGTGAGTTGTGAGTGTTTATAGAAATGGGGGTGGGGGAGAGGAGGGGCTTTCAGAACTTGATTTTCTAAGGCCTAACAAAAGAGTAAATATTTTTAGATTAAAAAAAAAAAAACAACAATTTAGAGCAGCAACTAAATGCATCTCAGTGTTCTGATGATTTGAATGTTCTAAATGAGGAAGCACTGGAGCAGCATCTGTGCCTGTCTGCTTGCCACATCTCTGATTCCCTTTGAGTCCCTGGGAAGTAAGATGACTCTGAGCACCAATTGCTCACACATTTCTTTTTCTCTTCTGAAATAAATCTGTGCTAGCAAGTCTCCTAATATGCAGATGCTGCTCTGTTGAGTCAAAGAACATTCTAAGCAGAAGCATTTGCATTCTGATGATGAATTTCTGCACTTTTAAAACGAGACTCTTGAGGAGTCAGATATGTTTCCTAAATCTATTAGAATAGATGGAATGTGATTCCATGCCCATTGTTCTGCTATTTTATTTGTTCTGGGGTTGAGACCCTATTGGAGATGTATAGCTCTATATAAAAAGATAAGCTTTGCCCCAAATATCTAGATGATTATACCAGTTCTCTGCCTTCTTTGACTAGTGAAGACTGAACACAGCTCTCCTTGAACACATGGGGGATGTGGGTATGGGAGGAAGTTGCTGACGTGAACAGGATTCTCCTGGTTCACTAGCTAATTTGACTTTAGGGGTAAGGCTTCTGTATTAGTAAAAAAAAAAAAAAAAAAAAGCTGCCAATTGGAGTTCACGTTGAAGGTTCCAGTACATTGTGTCCAGGATAGTTTTTATTTAGATGGCAAAAGAGTCAGAAAAATTCTAATGAGTCTGATGGGCTTATTGAACTCGAGAGAGGTAACCGTCTAGGAGCAGGAAAATGAAGGGTGAAAGAGTAGGTTTGAGGCAGAAATATGGCCATCAAGATGGGCTCTGGAGATGGACCAACCATTTATCATGGCAAGAAGGTCATACAAGCTATTTTGGAGTTCAGAGTGGTACTGCAAACAAAAATTTGAAAAATTTAAAAATTACTCAAAATTGAGTAGGATGTATCTGGTCTGGTACTTACATCAGAGCATTTAACTAAATGGATTAAGAAATGACTGACTTTAAGCTAATTCACCCAGAAGCAGCAGCCTGGTATTAATGGTGGCATTGGTACCAAAGAAGATGGCAGGCAGCTTTCTGGGTACCGCTGTAACCAGGGGCATCATTAGCATGTACCGACATAGACTTTTGCATAAGTTGTAGTAGCAGCAGTTAGGTGCAGTGGCCGGAAAACTAAGAGCAGTCTCAGTGAATAATTGTCTTTCTTGATGTTATTCCCAGGCTCAACATGGCAAATTATTTTTTTACCTCCATTTATCTACTGTGGTCTCTGCTGTGGCAGGGCACATTTCAGGTTCTCTCTTTCTCTCTCTTTCTTTCTTTCTCTTTCACACACACCTACAGACCCCAGGTCAGATGGCATTGTTTAGAGGCTGTAAGATTTATCTGATGACCCAGAATTTTGCTGATACAGGCCACCACAGAACATAATGTGGCCATTTTAGGATAGATCATGACCATCTAAGCAGAAGGCAGGGGTCTGAAACACTTTTGAGCCTGGTGGACCAAGAAAAGTCACCTGAAGTGGCAAGATCAGCTCCCTAAACCAGCACAGTTAGGGTACAAAATAATTCTATGGTCTCAAGTCAGAAACGGTAAGAAAATTACTGCAACTCTTTTACCTCTAAACTATACCAAGCTACATTTCATCGTGGGGCTCTGGGGCAGCTATTGTTCAATGTCTCAGATTAGGTCTCTTAAAGTCAGAGCCCAAGTCAGAGATTTGAATGCACATGATTTATAGGGGGGATGTTCTCAGGAGAAAGGGAGAGAGGGTAGGAAGATAGCGTCAAGGAAAGGGTTAAGCAAACATTTGGGCTCAGCTTGATCCTGTGGGAGCCCTGGAACATAAAATGCACCGTGGAGTTGTTCTACCTTGAAGGGAAGGGATTGCATTATTGCACACTGATTCCCCCCAGTTCCCTTAGCTCAGGCATAGGCATGGCCTCACACCTTGGGCGAAGTGGCTTCTGCCTGGATGTGGGCAATTACCCAGAGAGGATCATCAACCAACCCTCACAGCTGCGGGCAAAGATCCTCTGTCTATAACACAGGATAGAGGAGTTAGCAGGTAAATAAAAGTGTTGACCCCACTCTGTGTTTTCAGATGAGGTAACTGAGACTCAAAGTGAGGCTTTTTTAAGAAAATGTTTAATTGGAGTTTAATTGCTTTAGAAGGTTGTGTTAGTTTCTGCAAAGTGAATCAGATATATATATTACATATATCACCTCCCTCCTGAGCCTCGTTCCCAGCTCCCTCCCCCATCCCACCCTCTCAGTCATCACGGAGCACTGAGCTGAGCTCCTTGTACTATACAGCAGCTTCCCACGAGCTGTCTGCTCTACACATGATGGTGTTTATATGTCAGTGCTGCTCTCTCAATTCAGCCCTTCCACCAGTCAGTGGCAGAGCATAGACGTATATGGCACTAGTGAACATAGATCACAGGACAGAGGTTGATTGATTTTTACCCTCTACTATTCTGTCTATGCACGTGTCCCTGGGTGTACAACTAGTGTGTGTCCATGCACGTGTCCCTGGGTATATAAGTAGTATGTGCATGCTCAATCACGAAGTGTCCTACTGTTTGCAACCCCATGGACTGTAGCCCACCAGGTTCCTCTGTCCTTGGTATTCTCCAGGCAGGAATACTGGAGTGTGGGTTGCCATGCCCTCCTCCAGAAAAGATCCCTGGATCTTCTTGACCCAGGAATTGAACCCGAGTTTCCTGTATCCCCTGCATTGCAGGCAGATTCTTTACCACTTGAGTCCACCGGGGAAGTAGGTACCAAAAACAGAAATTAAAGCATGGAATGGAATGCATGGAATCTTGGATGTAGCTGAGGTATACACAGAAGCACCAGGATTACTTTAGTTGGTCAACATGCAGTTCTCCATGAATCTCTTGCATTTCCCTAAGTCTTGTGAGAAGAAGCACTGACTGCCTTTACTCCTAACTATCTTTTCAGTGATGCTGTATAGTCAAAGTCTTAGAAGATGGAGATAGTGTCTCTTTCCCTCTGAGCAGGGGCAGGCATGCTTGCTATCTATTATATAAGGTTTAGGTTTCCTAAGCTCGGTTTTTCTCTCTAGTAATATTGAGTACATAGATGTCACTTGGCCCACTATGCATTGCCTTATGAGAATTGGGCTCAGGGAACTGATGCAAAAGTGATATACTCTAGCCACTATTGCCATGAGTAATAAAACCTCCTTTGTTTCTGACCCAGAAGTCTCATGTCTTCTGCCAATACCCATTAAACTATGGCAGGCTAACTTGTTACTTGTTAGCATGCAAGTAGCATAAAATCTTAGACCTGTCAAGTCATTGACCATTATATTACCACTTCTTGATTAATGAAAGGAGATTTAACTTTGTGATTGGTAATTTGACAGTCTAGGAAAGCTTTAGAAGTTGCTTTTCCCCCAGAAAAAGTATTCATGACGGTGCCAAACAATGATATGTCTACAATGTGCCTTTAAAATAATTTGCTCTCACAAGGATGAAGAGCCTCTTCATTAGATTAGTCAATTAGATTAATGTAATTAGACAGATTGCTTAATGGCCCCAGTTCTTCATCCCCTAGGTCAGTAAGATGTTAACAGGTGTTCCTCAAGCAGAGTTTTAAAAATGCTTGCATGAATGTGTTTTGCCCTTGTATCTCTGCCATTACCACAAAATAACAAGCCCACTAGTTCTAGGAAGTAATTTGAGGCACATAGAGTAGACACTGTCCCACACTTACCTAGACTAGGCCAGCTGGCCCCTCGCTGTCCAGAGGCATGTGGGAGTATAAGCCAAGGCTAGCCAAACATCTCTGCTAAGGCTATTCTAGATCAATCAACCTACAAACTTGACAGTTAAGTGAATGGCTGTTTCATTTGTCTTATTAATTTGGGGGATAGTTTATTACACAGAAAAAAAAAAAAAAAAACCAACTAATTGTCACAGCTTCCCAAATGAATAGATTGCTTTCATTTTTTTTTTTTTTTTTTTGTAGACTTGGGGCCAGGGGATGCTCAGAGTTAGTTGCTGCAGCTCCAAACTTCACATCTCAACTTTCAAAGCTACATGAACTCTGTCCTCTCTTTATTTGGTTTATATGGACAGACTAGGAGGCTTTCTTCCTTCCCTGCCTCCCTCCTTCCTTTCTTCCTTCTTGGCCTCCCTTCCTTCCCTTCCTCCCTCTCTTCTTTCATTTGTTGGTTAATTTATTAAAGATTAATAAACTAACTTTTAACAAACAGGTCCTGTGCATACAAATATTAAAAGCTCATATACATGAGTCTTTTTGAGGCAGGCAGATTCTTTACCACTGCCCCACCTGGGAAGCCCTTTGAAGACATACACAGAGGAAAATATAAGTAGATATAAGTATTAATAGGATGTGTGTATCTGCTGGGAACACAAAGGGCCAGTCAAAAGCCTCTGAGACACGGGCATGGGCAGCTTCACTGAAGAGGCATGGACTCAGGAGGATTGAATAGGGACTGCCACAGTTACCCCTGAGTTCATGCTGGTACAGTCAACGCGGATTTTCCTACTCAGGAACCTTCTCTATGCTATGCAGTTTCCTACGCATGACTTATATTCAGTTCTTTCAAGGACTTTATCTTTTTAGCTTAATTGCAGTAGCTTGGCATGCCTCCTTTATTTATGGTATAGCTATCTCTGAGAGAAGTTGCACTTTAATCTGATGTCAATACTTAAACCTTATTGTGAGTCTTTCAGTTCCTTCCATCCTCCCTTCCTTCCTTCAACTGTTGACAGAAAGGGTCAAACTGGATTATTGCAGGATGCACCCCTACACACACACACACCACACTGGAGAAAGGCAGGGGTCCGGTGACTAGACTGATTTGCTGGGTCTAAGTAGTCAAAAGGAAGGTCTCCATTATGGACTGGAAGATCTGTAATTACGTCCTTTCCTTTATGAATGTTCAAGATGGTATAAATACACTGTTCTCTGTCTTATCAACTTGGCCCCTATAATCAAGGAAGTAGTCCTCATTCTCAAACCGAAGGTACCATGAGATGGTGTCTCAGGGACTCATTGTCTTCAAAGCAGGTTCCTTCACTGGTGTGCATAACCTCAGCTCACAGGTTCTCTGCCCATTAATAAGACTACCTAAGGCTGTACCAATAATGGCTATTCTTAAACTTCCTTTGTTTTGCTATAAAAAGATACTCATTACTGGAATTATTAGAAAAATAATAGCCTCACATATTCAAGGATTCGAAAAGCATAGCAGATATTCCCATGGCATGAAAGAAATTCTCAAATACATAATCTACTCATCACAGAAAGTTTCCTTTTTTGCCTCAGCTAATCACTAACTCCAAAACTTTATGCAACTTATTTGTTACCATTTGAAGGAATAAATACATCCTATGCATAGACAAATTAATTTTATTTAGTTGCAACTGGTAGAATTCTTTTAAGCAAACAAACAATAGATTGATCTACAACAACCAAATCATAAGCTGGTAGCTCTGGCCTTAGGATACACTGGAACCAGAGCTGTCGTGTGCATTTGCACGTTATGTACACAGCGCAGCTGCCTGGACAAGGGAGCAAGTAGAAGCTGGTATCCAACCCTTGCTTCGTTCCCCAAGCTGCACTCTTTAACATGATTTTATGTCGGCCCAAGGTATTTTCTGTTCATCTTCAGGGCAAGGTCTTCTCAGAGGCAGCACATTCCTCTAATTGCTTCTCTCAAAGGAGATGTCCATTTTCTCCCTCTCATCTGCTCGTTCTTTGCTCTTTTAGCTCAATAAGAGTCTCACTGTAGAGCTTAAGTCAACTAGATTCTCGCAGTTCAAGCATGTTTGCAAGATATACCTCACTAGCTAACCAAGTGTGATAATTGAATTGGCATGGCAATAGCATTAGTGATGGTGTCATTCACAGTCATTAGCTAATCTTTAATATTAGTTTAGATCATTACTGTGATCATGCTAAGAATAATCATAAAAACTGTGGGAATGAGGAAGTACAAGTCTCTTAACTATAAATCAGAGTCTCCTGTAGATGGATTTGAGTCTGCATCAGAAGCACCTAGGAATAGAATTGATTCTGCAGGGGAAAAAATGTGAATCACAATTCACAAGAGGAATGTGAGAAGCTCTTCAGGTATGCAGAGGAAATAAATAGGGGGAAGATGAGAAAGATGACTATGAACGTAGATGATAGAAGGCAACAGCTTTACCAGATAATGAAAAGTGCTTCTGGATAGGGAACCCAAACTATGGGAACCAGATTAATTTAGAAAAAAAATATTGAAAGTGTTTCTTGATTCAAGAAAAGATCTCACACTGGGATGACCAAAAAGTCTTACTTATATAGGCAAAATTAATAAAATGATTCCTACATCTAGATAGTCAAGCACAATTTTTGAATTGTAAAGAGGAAAAAATATCCTATGAGTACCTCCAACAAAAGAAAGAAAACAAATGAAATGTTTATCCACAGAGCCATTAATAGTAGAATGGCGACAACTGATTTCCTCCAAAAATAAATGCTAGAACACAATGAAGCAACATCTGGAATTTTGGTAGCTGTGAGAATAAAGATTATTAGCCCAAATTTTATACCCAACTAAACAGTTGTTCAAAATGTTTTCATATAGGAACTAGTAAATATACTACCCATTAACCCTTTTTAAAAAAAGCTACTTGAAGACCCTCTCCAACTGACTAATGGATTTGTAATAATTATATGAGAATTAATTATTAAAATACAATCAATACAAAACTGCCAAGAGAAACTTGTGGTATTGGTAGAGTTCATAATGGTTTCAATGAAACCATTTTTGGGGTTTCAAGAAATCCCAAAGGCCTGTGATATGTAGCAGTTTTTTTTTTTTTTTTTTTACTTTATTTTACTTTACAATACCATATTGGTTTTGCAGTACATTGACATGAATCCATCACGGGTGTATATGAGCTCCCAATCCTGAATCCCCCTCCCCTCCCCCACATTCCTCTCTCTGGTTCATCCCCGTGCACCAGCCCCAAGCATCCTGTATCCTGCATCGAACATAGGCTGATACTTCATTCTTACATGATAGTATACATGTTTCAATGCCATTCTCCCAAATCAATGTAGCAGTTTTTAATGGTGTTAAAGCTGAAAGCTGAAGAGTGGATCACAGAGCACCTAGGAGCTAATCTGATCAGTACTGCAGCATCTATATCTTTGTATGTGCAGTGTCTTCCTTAACTGAGTAAACCTAGTTTCCTAGTTTAAAATATATCATTTCTTTGTTTTAAAAATGGACATCAGTTAAGAGAAAAATCATAGAAAAAGTCAACAAAGCAGGTAATGCTATGAAGATTGGCTCAGAAAGAGACATACTAGATATATGTCAATTATTTCATTCCATAAATTACTGAACACTTATTACATACTGGTCATTGTCTTGAATCTGGGAAAATGATGATGGAGGCAGTTGGGGACCTTTTACATTGCATGGATTTGGCATTTGTACAATCATTAAGCAAATAAGTAATGAGATAAGATGACCTGGTTTACACTTTGAAAGACTACTTTGCCATAAAGATGAAGGCACACATGGAATCTGAGTTCCATTTGAGAGATGATGACATCCACATGATAGGTTAAAAAATGGCAGAGAAAAGTGTAGTAGCAGTGGAGAAAATGAGAGAAAGTGTTCTAGTCTAGCACACAACAAATCTGAGATGTCTGTGAGACATTCAGGTGGAGATATGTCTGAGTAGTTGGGGATGCAATTCTTGAGTTCAGAGATATTGAAGATACAAGCACAGCATATAGTTGAGAACCATAGGCTATAGATGACATTTGAACCCATAGAAATTGATGATGTCATTAAAAGAGAGAGCACAGGGAAAGAAAAGGACCAGAACTGATTACTGAGGACCATGAAAAACAGGACAAACAGCAACCATATTTCACATTTCTTAGGGGGAAAAGCTCTCTTGAATATAGACATTGTAGCAGGTATCAGGTTCCCCATTGCTTGTTACAGTCATGGTCAAGGCTCTGAAACTTAACAGGATCAAATACTGGGCTCCAGCCTTGGACTATGGGACTTTTCAATTGTCTGACCAAGGAAGCAAAACCTCTTCACTTGGTAGTTAGTGGCATTTATTTGATAGAATGTGAGTTAGCCCAGTTCTGCCAGTTCCATGTTTAAGGGTGATAACGCACTAGCCGCACTCCTGATGTGAATAGGGAACTTGGCTCTAAGACTTGGTTACAACTGTATAACTTAGCAAATTACTGGAAAGATTTCCTATGTTAGCATTCTGGGTTGGAGAAGCACCATACACTCCTATGGTCTGATAAGGTTCTTGGTGTCCAAGTCTTTTGGTTGACTTGTGTTGACTGGTTGAAGCCCTGGGCTCTAGCCAGTTTCTCTGAATGTAGTTGCTAGGATCCCACAGGAGATGCTTTCAACCTACATTCTGATTCTGAAAGTTCGTGTCTATGTACTATATCCAACTGTCAGAAACATACCTTTTCAATCCTGAGAGCTATGAGGCTAGTCACTGGCATCACTTTTAGAGACACTGGAAGTTAGTTAGTAATGGTCAATTGACTACCCTCAGGAGGCTGGTCCTTTTCACCTAAGGCAGACAAAGGAGTTTGTTCCTAAGAACAGTCAAGAGAGGAATATTCTTAAGTCTGAAAAATATAGCTGGATCAATAGCATCCTCAGCTGTAGCTCAGAGGTTGAGAAAATGCTAACAGAATTCACAGCATTACTCTCAAGCCTTCTCCAATGACTCCTGAAGAGAAATGAGGCTTCTTACATAGCTTTCTAGTCTCTTCTGTGATTCATTGTTGCTAGTTTCATTAGCAGGGTACATGTATGGATGTGAGAGTTGGACTGTGAAGAAAGTTGAGCGCCAAAGAACTGATGCTTTTGAACTGTGGTGTTGGAGAAGACTCTTGAGAGTCCCTTGGACTGCAAGGAGATCCAACCAGTCCATTCTAAAGGAGATCAGTCCTGGGATACTTTGGAAGGACTGATGCTAAAGCTGAAACTCCAGTACTTTGGCCACCTCATGCGAAGAGTTGACTCACTGGAAAAGACCCTGATGCTAGGAGGGAATGGGGGCAGGAGGAAAAGGGGACGACAGAGGATGAGATGGCTGGATGGCATCACCAACTAGATGGACCATGAGTCTGAGTGAACTCCGGGAGTTGGTGATGGACAGAGAGGCCTGGCGTGCTGCAATTCATGGGGTCACAAAGTGTCAGACATGACTGAGTGACTGAACTGAATTGAATTGAACTGTTGTGATTATAGGAATCAGAAACTAAAATTGACCAGAATGGGTGAATTTAACTCAGTTGACCATTATATCTACTACTGTGGGCAAGAATCCCTTAGAAGAAATGGAGTAACCATCACAGTCAACAAAAGAGTCTGAATGCAGTACTTGGATGCAATCTCAAAAACAAGAGAATGATCTCTGTCCCTTTCCAAGGCAGACCATTAAATATCAGAGTAATCCAAGTCTATGCTCCGACCAGTAATGCTGAAGAAGCTGAAGTTGAGTGGTTCTATGAAGACCTAAAAGGCCTTCTAAAACTAACACCCAAAAAAGATGTCCTTTTCATTATAGGGGACTGGAATGCAAAAGTAGGAAGTCAAGAAACACCTGGAGTAACAGGCAAATTTGGCCTTGGAGTACAGAATGAAGCAGAGCAAACACTAACAGAATTTTGCCAAGAGAGGTCACTGGTCATAGCAAACACCCTCTTCCAACAACACAAGAGAAGACTCCACACATTGACATCACCAGATGGTCAACACTGAAATCAGATTGATTATATTCTTTGCAACTAAGGTGGAGAAGCTCTATACAGTCATCAAAAACAAGGCTGGGAGCTGACTGTGGCTCAGATCATGAACTCCTTATTGCCAAATTCAGACTCAAATCAGAGAAAGTGGGGAAAACCACTAGACCATTCAGGTATGACCTGAATCAAATCCCTTATGACTATACAGTGGAAGTGAGAAATAGATTCAAGGGTTTAGATCTGATAGACAGAGTGTCTGAAGAACTATGGATGGAGGTTTGTGACATTATACAGGAGAAAGGGATCAAGACCATCCCCAAGAAAAAGAAATACAGAAAGGCAAAATGGTTGTCTGAGGAGGCCTTACAAATAGCTGTGAAAAGAAGAGAAGCAAAGGAGAAAAGGAAAGATATAAGCATCTGAATTCAGAGTTCCAAAGAATAGCAAGGAGAGATAAGAAAGCTTTCCTCAGTGATCAGTGCAAAGAAATAGAGGAAAACAATAGAATGGTAAAGACTAGAGATCTCTTCAAGAAAATTAGAGATACCAAGAGAACATCTCATGCAAAGATGGGCACAATAAAGGACAGAAGTGGTATGAACCTAACAGAAGCAAAATATATTAAGAAGCGGTGGCAAGAATACACAGAACTATACAAGAAGATCTTCATGACCCAGATAATCACGATGGTGCAAATATTCACCTAGAGCCAGACATTCTGGAATGTGAAGTCAAGTGGGCCTTAGGAAGCATCACTATGAACAAAGCTAATGGAGGTGATGGAATTCTAGCTGAGCTATTTCAAATCCTGAAAGATGATGCTATGAAAGTGCTGCACTCAAGATGCCTGCAAATTTGGAAAACTCAGCAGCGGCCACAGGACTGGAAAGGGTCAGTTTTCATTCCAATCCCAAAGAAAGGCAATGCCAAAGAATGCTCAAATTACAACACAATTGCACTCAGCTCACACACTAGCAAAGTAATGCTCAAAATTCTCCAAGCCAGGCTTCAACAGTACGTGAACCATGAACTTCCTGATGTTCAAGCTGGATTTAGAAAAGGCAGAGGAACCAGACATCAAATTGCCAACATCTGCTGGATCATGGAAAAAGCAAGAGAGTTCCAGAAAAACATCTATTTCTGCTTTATTGACTATGCCAAACCCTTTGACTGTGTGGATCACAATAAACTGTGGAAAATTCTGAAAGAGATGGGAATATCAGACCACCTGACCTGCCTCCTGAGAAATCTGTATGCAGGTTAAAAAGCAACAATTAGAACTGAACACAGAAAAACAGACTGGTTCCAAATCAGGAAAGGGGTACATCAAGGCTGTATATTGTCACTTTGCTTATTTAACTTATATTCAGAGTACATCATGAGAAATGCTGGGCTGGATGAAGCACAAGCTGGAATCAAGATTGCCGGGAAAAATATCAATAACCTCAGATATGCAGATGACACCACCCTTATGGCAGAAAGCGAAGAGGAGCTAAAAGGCCTCTTGATGAAAGTGAAAGAGGAGAGTGAAAAAGTTGGCTTAAAGCTCAACATTCAGAAAACAAAGATCATGGCATCTGGTCCCATCACTTCATGGCAAATAGATGGGAAAACAGTGGAAACAGTGTCAGACTTTATTTTCTTGGGCTCCAAAATCACTGCAGATGGTGACTGCAGCCATGAAATTAAAACTCACTTGCTCCTTGGAAGAAAAGTTGTGACCAACCTGGACAGCCTATTAAAAACAGAGACACTACTTTGCCAACAAAGTCCATCTAGTCAAAGCTGTGGTTTTTCCATAGCTTATGTATGGATATGAGAATTGGACTATAAAGAAAACTGAGCACCGAAGAACTGATGCTTTTGAATTGTGTTGTTGGAGCAGACTCTCAAGAGTCCCTTGGACAGCAAGGCGATCTAACCAGTCCATCCTAAAGGAAATCAGTCCTGAATATTCATTGGAAGGACTGATGCTGAAGCTGAAACTCCAATACTTTGGCCACCTGATGTGAAGAACTGATTCATTTGAAAAGACCCTGATGCTGGGAAAGATTGAAGGATGGAAGAGAAGGGGACAACAGGGCATGAGATGGCTGGATGGTATCACTGACTCAATGGGTATGAGTTTGAGTATACTCGAGAGTTGGTGATGGACAGGGAGGTCTGGTGTACTGCAGTCCATGGGATCGCAAAGAATTGAACACGACTGATTGACTGAAGTGAAGTGTGATTCAGTAGAGTTTGCCAGAAGGCACCAGAAGTAGGCAAAAGGGTTGGTATCATCAGCACACACAAAAATCTCTACCAATAGTCCCCCAGCACAACCAGTACAAAACAACAAGTCCTGCCTCATGAAAGATTAGTTGCAGAGGTCACCACCTGTGAGAACACACCAAAGGGCTGAGAATGGCCTTGGTGACAATCCTTCAGGAAGTATTCAAGTTAAGTTATTATGGACCCCCTCTGTCTCATGATTTCAGATATTTCCTTTTGAATAGTCAAAGGGCCTCTTCTAGAATATTCTTACTGTCTGTTCCATACTTGGAGTCAGTCACCTTGGCAGGGACCTTAGAATTGTCCCATCACCTCTATACAGCTCCTGCCCCAAGGTACTCTGATTGCTGGATTCATACATTTGCCCTCAAAGTGAACAAAGTGGCATGGTGTACATGGAAAACCTGTGGCAAGTGTCTGGGTCCAGAAGTTCAGCATCGCATGCGATAAGGGAAATGTAGCGTGGGTTCCCTTGAGTCTTCTGGTTGGCTGGACTAGGACCAGTCAGGAGAAAGCAGTGCCTCCCTGTGGTGTCTGTCTGCTCCTTAGCACAGTATGTAGTTTACAATTCGCAACCTCCCAAGGAATCCAGAGGAGTCCTACTAGTGCCTCTAATTAGCAGAATCTAACTGGAAACTATCTTTTAAGTAAGTCTGAAGGATGCTATTTTAGGCTCTACAATCTTAAGTAGCGAGAAGAGCTAAGAATGGCAGCAAAGATACAATGTTTAATAAATAATACCTGATACAGTCTACTCCTTTGGATTTTCAGTGTCCAAACACACCCTTATATCCATATCTAACTCCTAAATAACAGCAATATCAGAATCATGCATTCATCTAACAGTATATGTTTATGTATTACATGCTGCTGCTGCTGCTGCTGCTAAGTCGCTTCAGTAGTGTTCGACTCTGTGCGACCCCATAGACGGCAGCCCACCAGGCTCACCCGTCTCCAGGCAAGAATACTGGAGTGGGTTGCCATTTCCTTCTCCAGTGCACGAAAGTGAATAGTGAAAGTGGAGTCGCTCAGTCGTGTCCGACTCTTTGCGACCCCATGGACTGCAGCCTACCAGGTTCCTCTGTCCATGGGATTCTCCAGGCAAGAGTACTACAGTGGGTTGCCATTGCCTTCTCCTAAAGATTTATTCTACCTCTCCCCCCAAAAAGGAGATAAGAATTCCATGTTTCTATGTAGGAAGGATATTTGCCCTTTCCTGGCACAGCCAAAATTCCCTTTGAAATCCTGTACTCTAAAGACCAAATAATAATTACTACCAATATACTGTGTATAAGATGGTGGGGAAGAGAGACCATCATCAAAGTGGCATAAATCATTTCTGCTCACATTCTGTTGCCCAGAACGAGTCTCATAGGTCAGAACCCAGATACAACCAGCTGAAAGAAAATGAAGATTTTTTGGTGAACAATAGCACAGCCTCTGTCATACTAATAGGAAAGAGGAACTTCTGATTAAACACATGTATTTATCTCTTATTTCCTCAACCTTGGAATAAGCCTCTAAAATGAAAACAAAAGAATAAAAAATAAGAAGGTAGAAGTTGCGAAGGGTAAAGAGAATGTACGACAAACAATGAGAGATAGTAACAAAATGTGGACATGATGATCAGATGAGTTAGATGGAAAAATGGTAAATGTTTGAAAAGAAGACAACAAAGAGAAAATAGACGATATTCCCACCCACCCCCAGCCCTGCTGTATTGGAGACAGTCAAGTGCATGGATTAAGTTTAGTCACAGTAAAAATGTATAACAATCCTAAAACCTCAGCAGAATGCAGGAACCTTCTGTCGTTCACACGTCTGAAGATTAGCTGGATTGCTCATGCATTTGTGGGTGGGCTAGGGGGCATTTCTCAAGGCTGGATTTGGCTGGGGCTCCTTGAGTCGGGGAGGCTGTGCTCCACATCCTCTTCTTGAGGCCAGTTTACTAGCACAGTCATGCCTTTCCCTGCTGAAGGCAGAGGTCTGGGAGCGCATGGGGCAATTCTAGATCCCCGATGGAGCTCCGAGCTGGAATGCTCACTCAGCTCTCATTGTATTGGCCAAAGCAAGTCATATAACCCAGCCTAAATTTAAGAGATGAAGAAGAGACTCTTTGGTGAGAGGAGCTGTGGCAAGGTCACGTGGCAAAGGCCGTAGATCAAGGGAGGGGAGAAAAGAATTAGGTCCATTTACTGCAGCAGGACTGAGAGGATGAACTGAAAATGAGAGAACTGCCTGGAAGTCCTGTGAAGAGCAATTAGACCCCCAGATTTTCCTCCAGCCCCATAAACAACAGAGGCGATAAAGAAATCAGTAGTCTTTTCTGGAGAAACTAAATAAACCCCGAAATAAGAGCTACAGATAATGCTCACTTGGGGCTGAAATTATGGAGGTACATGAAGGAAATTTTGAAAACAAGCAATTATTAATTATATATAACTATGTAATTAATCAACAGGTGCAGTTATTTAAATTAATAATAAATTATAAAATGAATTAATAACAAGGTATCTATAAATTATATATTCAATAATTTTTAAATAGGAATGAATTAGCGATGAAGTGGCATCAGCCTATGAAAACAATTCTCTCAATAGGGGGATATGAGAAATGAGGTGGTAGATGGAAGACTGTGTGTGTTTAACATTTTATAAGTCTATTTTACTGTCTTTTAATAGCATGCTGATTTATAAGCACATGGAAGTATGTTACACAAGGGGAAAAAGTCCCCCAATTATAAGTAGATTTTGTTCTTGTTATTGGATCATCAAAAGTGAAAATAAATGTTGCCAGTAATGGAAAAGAACAAAGTCTATTTCGTGATGCAGAAGCAATAAGGCATAAATGAAGGCTGAAAAATCTTGGGTAGTTCTGGAGAGTTCAAGAGTCTCAGGAACACTGATTTCTATTTGGGAATTTAGAGATTGATAAATGTTTCTGTTTATTACTTTGCAGCATCATGGATTTATCATATATATATATGTATATGTATGTATGTATACACACACACATTTATAGGCTTCCCAGGTGGAACCAGTGGTAAAGAACTCGCCTGCCAGTGCAGGAGACATAAGAGGTGTGGGTTCATTCTCTGGGTCAGGAAGATCCCCTGGAAGAGAGCATGGCAACCCACTCCAGTATTCTTGCCTGGAGAATCCCATGGACAGAGGAGCCAGGTGGGCCACAGTCCACATACAAACACACACACACACACACACACACACACACATAGGGAGCATGGAATCAATAAATAAAATGCTAGTAATGGTAATATTTATGTGGTAGAATGAGTGATTTTGTTCATAATGGTTTTCTGTAATTTCTAAATGTTATATAATAAGCCTGCATGAATTTCAAACCTGGGGGGAAATGTTATCTCTCTCCCTATTTATTTTCTTCATAAAATAGATGTTCCTAGAAGGGCAGGTTGACTACCAGGAAAGTGTTGCTTTAACTAAGCTGGCATAATTTAAAATACCCTGCCTTTTTTAGGAATGATCTGCCTGAGGGGATGAATGGCTGGTTTAACAGAATCCTGAAAGAGAACCACTGCTTCTATTCCCTCGCTGCTCTGCTCCCTGCCTCCTGCCCTTTCCTCCCCACATCACAGTTGTCTCAGCCTTCCTTTCACTGTTTCACATGTTTTGTCTCTCACTCCCTCAGGCTATTTTTGGTTCACCCCCTCCCACGGCCTGATCTATTTTCATGTAAGGAACATGATTTCTGAGAGTCCTGTTTCATTCTTTCTGGTCCCCCTGTGGACTGGCCTAAATGCAGGTTGTCAGAGAATTCTGTTGCACCAACTGCAGGGGATGGATTAAATTAGTAATAGCGCATTCTCTCTCAGGACCCAGGAAAAAATGCAAATAGACCAGCTATGTGGTCTTAGCTCCCTATGACCCCACTCTGGTGTGCTGCAGCTCCCGACTGTCTCTAATTCTCAGGCTCTCTGGCCTCCCTCTTGAGCTCTTACACCAAATGGACTTGGATAAGACACTCTACCCTGATTAGCTGTGGGAGGAAGTTCTTAGGCTCGCTGTCTAGGAGTCCTTTTTTGTAAGATGGGCATAATTACATCCATCTCACTGACAGCTGCTCCAGTCAGAAGAGGGATTCAGCAAATGGCCATTTCATCCTTTCACCCAGCTTCTTCTCTTCTGGTCTAGATTAATTAGCATGCTCCTGCGCTCCTGTCACAACCTAAGGGGTGCCCTGCCTTCATCTCCACAATTGTGTCAGGGCTAAGCTCAGAAAGAAACCAAGGATCCTAACGGAAGGACAGTAGAGAGCTGCTCTGTTAAGGGAATCTTTCTCAGTTCAAACAAACATGTACCAACCTCACTATGTCCCACACTTCCCTGAATGATCTTAGGCATTTACTTACCCACGTACCAGGATAAGTTCTTTTTATTTTGACCTTGTTTAAACTTCAAGCAATCTTGTTGAGATAGCACCAGTCTGATAGAAAAGAAGTTGAAGCTCAGAAAGGTTGCTCAAAGCCCAGTTGCTATAAGTTTTAGAGACTTGGTTTTATCCTGCAAGAAATCTGTAGTCTGTGTAAGCTATTAGGTAGATTCACCTGCCTGGATTTTACTGTGCTTGTTGTAAGTACAGCCACAATAGGAAACTGAGTTTAAAGATACTAATTAATCCAAAACACTGACATCTCTTCAGTTATTAACCTGTTCTCTTTGAAAAGGCTCTTCTTTCTCTTTGTTTCTTATTTGTTACCTTCCTCTTAATACCAGCTCATTGGAAAAAAATCCCTGATGATGGAAAAGATTGAGGGCAAGAAGGAGACGGGGGCGATAAATTGTGACTTACTGGATTGGCTTTTCAGGATTATCAAGGGATTTATCTATTCATCTGTTCATACCCTATACATTCATCAGCTGATGGTGTGCAGGGAACTGTACGAGACACTAAAGATATTGATGAGGTCATAGTCTGTAAATTGCTATGACATACTCCAGTGGTAGGGACGGGGAGCATCATGGAATGTGAACTCTCACAAGGCTAACGAGAGAGGATACATTATGTAGGAAGCATTCAGCTGCAAGTACCAGAAAACCCAATTCAAATCGAGTTAAACAATAAGAAAATCATCTCTCACAAAACACAACATCCAAGTCATGGAAAGCAAAAATTATAGTCTGACCAGGGTACCAGCTCCATTTCTCTGCTGTTCTCTCAGCTCTGCCCTCCTTTCAAGGCTGAATGTGACCTCAGCTTCCCTAACTGGCTGCAAGATAATGGCCAGCAGCTTCTTTGTTTGTATCCAGTAGGAATGAGAGTCAAAATTCTACTTCAACTGTAGAAAAACATTTCTTTCCTCAGTCATTTCAGGTCATATACCCACTCTAAGGACAATAACAGTCATCTGAAACATTGATGGGGATGGGGGTTATCATGATGGGCTTTAACTGAAAGGGTCCTTTCCCTGAAGTAAACTTTTCTTGAGTCATATGCGTGGTTTCCCAGGTGGCTCAGTGGTAAAGAAGATGCCCGCCAATGCAGGAGATGTGTGTTCAACCCTAGGTTTGGGGAGATTCCCTGGAGGAGGAAATAGCTACCCCATGCAGTACTCTTGCCTCAAGAATCCCATGGACAGAGGAGCCTGGCAGGCTATAATCCATGGGGCCTCGAAGAGTCAGACACCACTTAGTGACCGAGCACACACATGCATGCCGTAGGAAGTGGTATCAAGGAGGAAGAAAATAGATGCTGGGTGAATAACCAACAAAGTCCACAGCAGTAGGATTCAGAGGGAGAATGACATTTGAGCTGGGTATTAATGACAAATAAGAGTTCGTGAGGCAAAGAAGGGTCAGAGTATGTTTTCAGATTAGGAAATAGCTGTGCTTTTGCCCAAGGACCAGACACCCTGGACACCTGTGGTGGCAGCTATGTGGCAGCAAAATGGAAGGAGACAAAGAGGGATTAAAGAGGTGGGGGCACCCTAGGAATGGCCTTGCATCCCATGTAAAGCTTCCGTTTTCAGTCTGTAGGCCTTGGAGAACCAGGCAGTTTTTGTTTTATCACAGGGAATGTGGGGTAAAATTTCTCTCAGGCTGGTGAACTCCATAAGCTGGAGCATAGAAGAGTGGCGAGACTGGCAGGAAAAAGATGGCAGGAAGTTTCAGGCAGAAGATGCTGCTGCTGCTGCTGCTGCTGCTAAGTCGCTTCAGTCGTGTCCGACTCTGTGCGACCCCATAGATGGCAGCCCACCAGGCTCCCCCGTCCCTGGGATTCTCCAGGCAAGAACGCTGGAGTGGGTTGCCATTTCCTTCTCCAATGCATGAAAGTGAAAAGTGAAAGTGAAGTTGCTCAGTCGTGTCCAACTCTTCGCGACGTCATGGACTGCAGCCCACCAGGCTCCTCCGCCCATGGGATTTTCCAGGCAAGAGTACTGGAGTGGGGTGCCATTGCCTTCTCCGGAATACTGCATTCCTAGCTAAATCACAGTGAATGTGGATGCAGTGTTAAAGGGGTAGAGGGGCCTGTGTGAGGTCACATTTCATCCTGAAGTCCCTAGTCAGAGTCTCCAATACACAGAAGTGAACTGACGGTGATGACTGGGTGGCAGAGTGAGGCTAGTTGGGCACGTATCAAACCTCACAACCCAGGAGGCCAGAGCCCTCTGTGGAGGGAGGGATGAGAGGTTTGCATTCAACTTCCCTACTTCCTGGGCTTACCAGGGTTCTGTCATGTTCATCCTTTGCAAAGAGACTCCCAAATTATTAATAATTTGTGGTCTCAGAAAGAGATGGAAACAGCCTCTGCACCTCACTGAAGCATGAAGTTCATTGTTCTCTTTCATGGTTGGATGCTTCTTCTCTTCACTTTCACTCTGACATTGCCCAGTTCCTGATCTTGTTACCAGAGGCAGCGGCTGTTTCTGCAATTCCTGAGGCTGATGTAACAGGTGGTTAGGAAGGGTCTCGGAGTTGAGGATTGGGTCAGTTAGATCATTTCTCAGGCAAAACCCACTGCCAGTGGGTAGCAGAGGAGAAGACTCTCATCTACTCCTGACTCATGGTCTACATAGAGGTGCCGAGACTGGAGTATTGTTCCTCGGTGGTCTTCTATTTTAGAATTCTAAGTACTCTGGAATTTTTTTTCCCACCCTAATAACCGAGCAGCTCCTACAACTCTATTCTAGGAGGGAAATTTGGTGGCAAGATATTTACTAACTGGAATGCGAGTAGTGTCCCACCCATGGTATAGCAGGGGTTCCCTGGTGACCTAGTCATAAAGAATCTGCCTGCAATGCAGGAGCCTCAGGAGATGTAGGTTTGATCCCTGGGTCAGGCAGATCTCTGGAGAAGGAAATGGCAACCTACTCCAGTACTGTTTCCTGGAGAATCCCATGGACAGAGGAGCCTGGCAGGCTACAGTCCATAGGGTCCCGAAGAGTCAGACACAACTGAAGCAACTTGGCACACGCATGGCATAGCAGCAAGATGGGGTGCTCACCTTACTTCATATCTTCTCTGAGGTGGATCAGTCCTGCTGGTGTACAGTCTGTTGCCTCACACGGTAAAATAACAACAACCCAAATGAATGCCTCCTAGACCACTTGTACTCTCCAACTGCCACTCCATTCCTCTTTTTCCTTCTGTAGGAAATGATTCCAAAGAGTTGTGCAGACTCTGCTTCTACTTCCCTGCTCCTCATTTTCTCCTTAATCCACTCCAATCTGGTTTCTGTCTCTGCCCATATGGGAACTATCCCTATCAGAACGTCAATCATTTCAATCTGAGAAAACACAATGGTCAGTTCTCAATCTCATTACCTAATCTCTTGGAACATTTGACATTTTTGCTCATTTCTCTTTTTTGAAACGTTTTTCACTTAGCTTTCATGTCAACAAACTTTTCAGACCGTCTGCCTACATCACTGGCCACTTCTCCATCTCCTTGGCTATACACTTTTAGTTAAATTGACTCCTACAAGTTGCAGTGTCCCAGATCTCAGTTGCCCGCTTTCCTTCTTATATGTTCTCACTCCCTGGATGAGCTCATGTAGCTCCATGGCTTTAAACATGATTCGTATGCTGAGGACTCAAAAATGTACCCCTGCAGTCCTGAGCATCATTCTTGTGTATCCAACCACCTCTAATAGCCTCCATGAGGATATCTGTGAAGCCACTTGTGATATTGTCTGTCATCTGCTGTATAATACTGCAACCAAGAGAGAGTTCTCCAGTATTTGCTTCAAGGTAAAGACAGTCGCTCTAATCAGGACTGTGCACTACAGCTGCTTCATTACAGAGAGGCCATTCTCCAGAGGCAGCTCCTACAAGCACTTCAGCTATCTTTAACTCTGATCAACACCAGACATTTTGCTAATTAGCATGCTGAAGTCAAAACTGGGTTTTCATTTGTGAAATTAGTGGCTTGTTAATCAGCATAATGGATGTTAGAAATGGGCTTTCGTAGGTCAAATTAGAGGTAATCAAGATATGGGAATTGGCTGAAATATTTTAGGGACATTCTCTACCCATATGAAAACAAGATATAAGTGTCTAACAAAGCTGATAGGCTGTCCCTTTAGGGATAGGGCCTGATTCTTACAATCGGTTCTTAAACAGTTCTGTTTCCAGTCGTTAGAGCAAAGGATTTCTGGATGTCTGACTGCCCTGAAATATGGTCTTCTGCAGGGTGAACACCCAACGCAAGGCAGGCCTTGGAGTACTGGGAGGCCAGTGAGTTGGGACTACATCAGGCTTACAAAGCAGGTGTATAAATTGCTTTGTGCCTCCTTGTTATGTCTGCATATGGGGTAAAATCTGATCTGAGCCTGCTTTCATTATAACTTGGTAATGAGGTTGCTGATTTATCCATTGCAGCTTTTCTGAGTCTATAGTTGTGTACCGCAGTGAACCGAAGAGTTGTGCATTATTAAACTGGTTTATGTCAGGTTTCAATACAGCTCAAACATAACATGGCCAAATTAGAACTCTTTATTCACCACCACCCTCCACAGTAAATGCCTGTGCTCTCCCTCAGGTTTCCCCTCCACAGTAAATGGCAGTAGAATTCATCCAGTTGCTCTGGCCCAAATACAGTGCCTTGCCTCGCACCCACAGCCTGTCCACCAATGGGTGTCTGGATCTTGCCTTCAAAGAATGTCCTCAGCTTGTGCACTTTTCTCTGTGTTCACAGCTCATCTCTGCACTCTAATACTACAGCACAACAACCTCCTAACCCATCTTCCTCTTTCTACTCTTGCCTCTGGTCTGTTCCCAGAGGGCTGCCGGAGAGCTTGTCCAAGATATCAGAGATCACATTACTCTCCCTCTCTAACCCCTGCAAAGTTTCCTATGATACTCGGAATAAAATTCCAACATGTGATTGGTCCTTTAAGATCCCTTGTAATCAGCCTCCTAACCACCTCTTCAACCTCATCCTCTCCCACTCTCACCTCTCCATGCTCACAGTCTTCACACTACCCTCTATTCCTTTCACTTCTCAAACTCCTTCCTGGGTCACGGCCTCTATTCCTTTCACTTCTCAAACTCCTTCCTATGTCACGGCCTCTATTCCTTTCACTTCTCAAACTCCTTCCTGTGTCACGGCCTCTATTCCTTTCACTTCTCAAACTCCTTCCTGTGTCACGGCCTCTATTCCTTTCACTTCTCAAACTCCTTCCTGTGTCACGGCCTTTATGTTTGCTTCCTTATCAGAAGTGCTCTTTCTCTGCATCTCTATCCATGTTTCCTCTTCAGAGAGCATTTTCTCACCAACCACCTTGTCTAAAACGGCCCCATTCCCGTCATTTTCTATCCCGCTGCCTGCTTTACTTTTATTCGTGACATATACGTATATCTCATGAAATGACAAGATAATAGATCTCTGTTGTCAAATATATTGTGATCTATTTCCTCCATGAGGGCAGCGACTACACTGACACTTTGTCAACTGCAACCCCAGTGAAGATAACAGTGGTGGGTACATAGGAAATAAATATTCCTTAAACCTTTGTGGAATGAATTAATGGTTCCAATATTCTGACATATTTCTCCCATGTTATAATGTCCAAACCCATTGCAATGAGAAAGGCAATTGGAAGGAGATGTCTTTCTGAGAGAGATGCTAATATTCACCCAATAATCGATGAAGCTAAACTTTTTTACTTGCCTTCTATCAATCAGATGCTGTAGTAGGTAAGGATGCAACTGTGAGCAAACCAGACACACTTTCTACCTTCATGGGACTTACCGTCCTGTGGGAGTTATAAATGTTAAACAGCAACAAGTAATTATGCTGTTGCTGAGGAGCAGTATAGAGTGCTGAGACAGAGAATGGTAATGGAACATTATAAAATCTAGTTGCAAGTAGCATGTCTGAAGAGATGACTTTATGCTGAGGCCTGCAGGATAAAAATGAGCAGTAAAAGGTAAAGAGTATGTCAAGGGAAAAGATTCTGAGGCAGGAAAGAGATAAGCTTGTTCAGAAGACTAAATGACCTACATGGCTACAGAGTTGTGACTGACGGATAGGAGCCTCATTCAACAGCTAGAAATGAAAAGAGAAGCAGAGCTGGATAACCAGGGCTTACCCACAATGGATATTATATTTTATATTGATTGTAAAACATTGAAATATTTTGGGTTTAGTGAAATCATTCTATGGCAAAAATTTCTGTGGAGGGTGGGTGAAAAAAGGATAGGTGTGAGGCTGGGATCAGAATGAAAGCAAGGAGTTCAGTTAGAAGGTGAGTGTGATGTTCGAACTGGAAATGATGTAGGCTTGAAAAAAAGTGGAGGCCAGGGAAGGGAAAGATGTAGTCACATTAGAGATAGATTTTGGAGGTAGAATCAATAGGAGCTGGAGAAGAATGGAATGTGGGTACCCAGGGCTAGGAATGTGACAGATTATCAGAAAAATGTGTGATCAAATTGAAACCAGGGCGGGGGAGGCAGGAAAAACAAAAAAAAAGATTTCCCAAATTTTTGGATTTCACAACAAGGTGGAAGGGTATTGTTTCCAGAGAAGATGGGGATGAAGCTTGGAGAGGAAAATTCACTTCTGATTTGAACATATAAAGTACAATATGGCTATTGTTCATCATGTTATATTGACAGTTGAATATGCAAGTGGGGAGCAGATGGGAAGTCTGAACGGGAGATTGCAATTTTGTTTCCAAAAGAATATAGATGGTATTTATGGCTATGAAATGAAGGTCATCACCTAGGAAAGACTAGAGAAGAGGATACATGCCCGAAAGAGGTGCTGGGGAAGTCTAACAGCCTCGGTCAAGTAGAAGAGGAGAGACATGGGGGGGAATTTGACAAAGGTGAGTAAGAGGAAATCCAGGACTGTGTGATATCCTGGGGACAAAAGAGGGAAAGGTTTCTAATGGGAAGTTTGTCAGGTTGAATACTGGTACACTCCAAAAGATGAGGAGAGAGCAGTGTCGATTGCATTTGGCAACATGGAGGTTGTTAACTTTGACAAGAGTAGTTTCAGTTGAGTAGTGGAGACAGAATCAGACTTGGGTGAAGAGTAAATTGCAGACATAGAGAGTGGAGATGGCTTGTGTGGTAAAACCTTTTTTTAGGAAGTTTGTGAAGAGGAGCAGAAAAATGTTGCAATAATAGAGAGGTGTGTGGGGTGGAGGAAGACTTACCAATGTTTTTTGTTTTTTAGGATGGGAGATTATAGAGCTTGCTTTATACTGACAGTACTATTTCAGTAGAGAGGGAAAGCTTGTGTAGAAAATGAGGGGAGGATGCCTTTGAAACTCGACAGAGAACAGGATCCAAAGTAGAAGCAAAGTGATTAGATATGGGAAGGAGAAATTTTCTTTCATTGATGCAGGGTGGCAAGAGTACTTGCATCTCTTATTTTGTTGCTTAGGCCCCAAATCTGAAAATAAGAGATGGTGAATATTCCTGCATTCTGAACTAAGGCATGGCATCATTTATGCAAGGGCTGCTGCTGCTGCTGCTAAGTCGCTTCAGTCGTGTCCGACTCTGTGCGACCCCATAGACGGCAGCCCACCAGGCTCCTCCGTCCAAGGGATTTTCCAGGCAAGAGTACTGGAGTGGTTTTCCATTTCCTTCTCCAATGCATGAAAGTGAAAAGTGAAAGTGAAGTCGCTCAGTGGTGCCCGACTCTTAGCGACCCCATGGACTACAGCCTACCAGGCTCCTCCGTCCATGGGATTTTCCAGGCAAGAGTACTGGAGTGGGGTGCCGTTGCTTTCTCTGATGCAAGGTCTAGAAAGAGGCAGATCCAAACCTGTCTTGTCCCATTAGCCCATCAACCAACTCCAGGGAATATAGGAGAAGTTGGCGGTGAGTTTGGAATCTTGGGAGAGTGTCAGTTTGCTGTATCCCCCAGACATGAGAAGTCAGGGCATGTTTTCTTCTCCACTTCAAGTTAATGAGGGAAAGTCTTCATATAACAAGCCAAAAAGCTTGATATGTATTCCCTGAAGCTTGGAGGATGTGGGGGCCTACCTGATTACACCCGAAAAAGTCAGCAGCTGAAAGGCTGCATGAAGTGATTGGTAGCAGCAGAACAGAGAGGGCCTCATGGAGGATGGCTTGCACTTCCGTATTCACCAGATTTAAAGTATTTTTCCCCCATGAGTCATATGTGCGTGCTCAGTTGCTAAGTTATGCCCGACTCTTTGTGACCCCATGGACTGTAACCACCAGGCTCTTCTGTCCATGGGATTTCCCAGGCAAGAATACTGGAGTGGGTTGATATTTCCTTCTTCAGGGATCAAACCCGCATCACCTGTGTCTTCTGCCTGAGCAGGCAGATTCTTTACCAGTGAACCACCTGGGAAGCCCTGTCAGTCATATATCAACCTCACAGAAAAGTAGGCAGTCTTAGGATTTTGTAAGAGAAACTTTCCTATTGGGACACTCCGGAGAAATAAGGTACTATTTTCAAGAGACAAAGTCTGTGCTGATGGGCCAGGATCGAGAATGATAAGGGAATCATAAAAATCCCTTTGGAGAAGGTATCTCCCACAAACGGGAAGCCGTGGGTGGGAATTATGTGACAGACACACCCACAAAATTGACTTTTAAGGAAAAGACTCAAATTTGGGCTTCTGATACACAGAGGGCCCTCATACCCTAATACAAACATACCATCAAAGGAATATTGTGATCTTTTCTTCTGATCACTCTTCTCCTATGTCCAGCCTGTGAGGAGAGCAGAAATAGGATTTAGAGAGTTGGAAAGAGGTAGAAAAGAAAAAAGGAGAAGAGGACAAAGAATGAAGAAAGTAATCTTAGCCTGCTTCATCCCAGGCTTTTGGGCCTGAGTGAGCCTCCAGTTGATGGATAAGGCCAGCAGTGGGGCACTTCAGTTGGAGAAAAAATTGAAGTTTCAGTGTCAGACTGGACTGAACTTTCTAAATACTATATAAGTCAGGTTTTTCATTAATGCCTTAAAGTGATGGAAAAAATAAGGACATGCCCAAGAGTCGTCCAATGGTGGGAAGAGTAATTCCACAGAGGGAGTAAAGGGGGCAGGGGTGAGAGAACAGAGTTGCTTTCTGCTTCCCCTTTCTCATTCCAGCTGGATCAGTAAACTGAACTGGTTATCGTTTACATTTGTTTCTGTCTTGAAACTCTGTTTACAGAGTTTCTGTCTTACACTGTTGCAGTCCAAATAAAACCTGGGTATGGCAATTTACAACCATTGCCATATTTCCTGTTTTATCATGTTTTAGACCAGGTTGGCACCCCACTCCAGTACTCTTGCCTGGAAAATCCCATGGACGGAGGAGCCCGGTATGCTGCAGTCCATGAGGTCACGAAGAGTCAGACACGACTGAGCTACTTCACTTTCACTTTTCACTTTCATGCATTGGAGAAGCAAATGGCAACCCACTCCAGTGTTCTTGCCTGGAGAATCCCAGGGCCGGGGAGCCTGGTGGGCTGCCGTCTACGGGGTTGCACAGTGTCGGACACGACTGAAGTGACTTAGCAGCAGCAGCAGCAGACCAGGTTTGTACATTGCAAAGCATCCCAAACCTAGCAGATAGAAAAAATGAATGATTCAGGCCAAGAGCAACACAGTGGAAAAGAATAGAACCTGGACATTGCTTGGCTCCTAAATGTTTTAGGAACCCTCTGTCGGGTTCTGTTAAGTGCCCTAACGTGGAGACCACTGGTTGATGACTTTTATGTGAGGTGTTAGACATAACCCTTCCCCTACCCTGGACATTGCAAGCTAACACTGTGCCAGATGTGCCCGTGGGATGGGCACAAGGGACAAGACAGTGTCACATGAACCCACCTCACATTCTGACATACTGAGCTAACGCCATTTTCTAGGTAGGTGTATAAATATTTTGGAATTTTCCAAATCTATAATTTATAATTTCTTGTCAACATTCTTGGTACAAATAAGAAAGCATCAACCTGTCATTTCCACATTAATAAGAGGTTAGATGAGGGAAGAAGCAGAAAGCATGCTCAAGAGATACCTTTCCCCATCCTCTGCTAGGTCCTGGTAATGAACACCAACACAAGCCATTTGCTTTAGTAAGGAAACCACTTTTAAAAAGGTTTCTGTTAGACTCATTAAGTATTTACCAAGCACCTACTATGTGCAAGTAAATATTAGGAGGTCAGTTTTGACCAAAAGGATCTGAACTCTCTCAGTTCAGTTCAGTTCAGTTCAGTTCAGTCGCTCAGTCGTGTCCGACTCTTTGCGACCCCATGAATCGCAGCACGCCAGGCCTCCCTGTTCATCACCATCTCTCGGAGTTCACTCAGACTCACATCCATTGAGTCAGTGATGCCATCCAGCCATCTCATCCTCGGTCGTAAGTGTACAATTTTGTCACTTGGAATTATGCCTGAGTAGCAATATGCTAGCCTCCAGCAAAATCTCATGCCGGCCTAATAAGAGCTTTGTCAACCCTTCTTCCTCCAAAAAATGAGAGAAATAGAAAAACAGAATTTCAGGATGAGAATAGACATACACTAGGGAAAAATAAATAATTTTATTTCATGAAATGTCTGCTTTCAAAATGATTCCCCGCAAATGATCCAGGTTTTACATAGTGTCTGAAAATATCACAGAATCTTGGGTGTTGGAAGGGTCCTCAAAGGCCATCCATACTTCACCCCCATGTGGGGCAAGTGTCCTCCTAAGAGCAGGACCCTTTCCATGTTCTTCATTATACCTAAGCTTGGCCACTCATGATGATGGCAACCTGGTTCTAGTGCCATGAGTAGCCCCAGACCAAACGCAACCCAGTGATGGGATCTAGAAAGATTTGTGATACTGGGCAAAGGTTAAGGCTCTTTGACAAGACACATGACATGAATCTGAGAATTGGTCTGTAATCAGGATGCAACCCCGGTTGTAATGATGGGTTGTAATGAAGAACTTGAGAAGTTAGACCGTCATAGAAGTGGTGGTGGTAGTGAGGTCTGACAGCAGGAATCAGAATCTAACTGAGAGTAGAGTCCTGCAATAGATGAGAAAAACCTTCCTGAGACCTAGAAACAAGGAAGGGACCCAGCTTTAGGGAAATGAGTTTCCAGGGGCACAGCAGTATCTCTAACAATACTGCCTGGAGGCCAAGTCTTGAACAACCAGTAAGACTTTCTCTGTCCCTTCTTCAGCACCAGTCCTGGTCCGGGTGCTCTTTGCCTGCTGGCAAAGTTGTCTTCATCATCCAGGAGAGGAGAGATAGGGAACAGTAAGGTCTTCACAGGGGACTGCGAGTTTCCTTCTATGGTAGGAAAAAATCTAATTTTCATGGAATTTTCCTTAAATGGAGTGACTTCTTCTTCAAACACTTTCTTCTTTCAATTTTCATTATTCTATTAATACTTTCTCCTGGTTTGTCTCTTATCTCATTAGTTATCCTTTTTACTGATTCTGCCTTCTGTAACTGATCTCTAAATAGTAACAGTCCCTAAAGCTCAGTTTGGGGTCTCTTTTATTTCCTCCTATTCCTGGTCCCATGAATCATGTGTTGATGATTTCCAATCTTTATTTCTGCAGCTGTGACCTCTCTTGTGACCTCCAGACTCCTGTATCTGACTTCCTACATGATATATCCCCTTGAGAGTCAATTGAGATTTCAGCACGATATATCCAAAACATAACTCTTAACCCTGTTTAGTGTCCACAATTTGTTCCTCCTAGTATTTCTTCATCTTAATAAGGGTCAGCACCATTCAACTGAATAGCCAAAAACCCAAGAGTCATCCTTAACTTTCCCTTTTCTTCACCAATACCTCCCCACAACATTGAGTTCACCAGTAGCTCCTCACATTTCTATTTTTAAATGTTTCTGGAGTCCATCCATTTTTCTCTTTCTACAGTATTACCAACTTGTTTCAAGCTACTGGCCTTTGTCCCCTGGAGTTCTGCCATAGCATCAACCCTCACACTCCATTCTATGCCCAATGGCCAGAGTGATCATTCAAAATATAATTTTGATCATTTTACTTCTTGAACAAATCCTATCCAAAACTTTCACAATACCTAGTCTCCCATCACACTTGGGGAAAAACAAACAAACAAACAAAAAAGACTGGATGAGCATTATCTATCTACTATCTGACTTCATCTGATTCCCCATTCTCCTCTTTCAATCACTTTGGCCTACTTTCTTTTCTTCATGAGCTGGGGCTAAATCCTGAGTTGCAGCCTTTCACTGGATGCTGACGCTGCCCAGAAAGCTCTTCCTAAGACTGGCTGCTTCTTGTCATTCTGACTTCAGCATGTCACTTCCTTGGAAGGTCTTCCCCAGCCTCCAATCCAAGGAGTGTGTCCCCCATTTTGTACCCCCCACCACTCTCTTTCTTTGTGTGCACTCCTTTCCTCATAGCTCTTACCAATACCTAAAGCCATTTGTCTTCTTGATTACCTGTCTAGTCCTATCACTAGAATATGGACTTCAGGAGAAAAGGGACTTTATCTATCAAGTTCCTCATTAGAGTCCTGTACCTGTACCTAGAAACCGTGCTTACTAAACATAGGCCCTTGCTGCTGGTACTGCTGCTAAATCGCTTCAGTCGTGTCCAACTCTGTGTGACCCCAGAGATGGCAGCCAATCAGGCTCTTCTCTCCCTGGGATTCTCCAGGCAAGAACACTGGAGTGGGTTGCCATTACCTTCTCCAATGCATGAAAGTGAAAAGTGAAAGTGAATTCTCTCAGTCGTGTCCAACTCTTCGCAATCCCATGGACTGCAACCTACCAGGCTCCTCCGTCCATGGGATTTTCCAAGCAAAAGTACTGGAGTGGGGTGTCATTGCCTTCTAGATATTAACTCTAACTGAATATGACTTTCATTCATTGATCTGCTGGAGATATGTTCAATAAACAATTGTTTCTTCTATGTGATGACCATTTAAATATTTGGAGGATGCCTGTATTATATATGGGCTTCCCTTGTAGCTTAGACAGTAAAGAATCTGCCTGCAATGCAGGAGACCTGGGTTTGATCCCTGGGTTGGGAAAATCCCCTGGAGAAGGGAAAGGCTACCCACTCCAGTATTCTGGCCTGGAGCATTCCATGGGCTGTATAGTCCATGGGGTCGCAAAGAGTTGGACATGACTGAGCGACTTTCACTTTCACTTTATTATATATGCAACTATCTGTGTGAGTGTTTGTGTCTGTTTATATGTGTGTTTCTCTGGATGAATATCTGAAAGTATTTAAATCGATCCTAATATGAAAAGATTCCCAGATAGTTCACTATCCAGGTCACCTTCCCCTGGATAAAATTCAAGAGAAGATTCTCCAAAATTAATTCTAATGGTGTCTAAAAATAAACTGAAGACACCAAAAATAGGTAAAGGGGAAAAAAATGCTTTCAGGCTGGGATTAACAGCCAATTCCTGTCCTGGTCTAAAGTATATTTTTCTGTACTTCAGAATCTAAGGCATAGAAAATCTTAGAAGATTTTCTTTACTCTTCTTTTCTATAGCAAATAGCTCTGTCCTTTGGCCCGGAAGAAGTCAGCCTTAAACTTGTAACATTTACTTCCTTCCTTCCTACCTCCCAAGCTCTGATCTAAGAGAGGAGAATTAGAAGACAAGTTCTCTGCCTGTATTTCCAGCCCTAGCCTCTCCTCTGAACTTTTGACTTGTCCATCCAATATCCTATTTGGTATCTCCTACAGTTGTCTGTTAGGTGCCTCAGATTCAACACATATCCCAAAGTGGACTTCTCTTCCTCACCCTAATCCTTGCTGTTCTTTTATTTCCAGTGCCTGTAAGTGATATCACCATCCATCTTGTCCTCCAAGTTAAAATTCAGGCATTAGACTCCTTCTTCATCCTCAATAGTCACACCCAGTTTTCAACTCCAAAGTTTTACCCTTCTCTTTACCTTTATTATCACAGCCTAGCTCACATCTTCACAGTCTCTTAAGCGTCTGCCTACAATGTGGGAGACCCAGGTTTGATCCCTGGGTCAGGAAAATCCTCTGGGGAAGGAAATGGCAACCCACTCCAGTACTCTTGCCTGGAAAATCCCATGGTCGGAGGAGTCTGGTGGGCTACAGTGCATGGGGTCGCAAATTGTTGGACACGACTGAGCGACTAAACTTTCAACTTTCCTGAACCAGGCTCCCTGTTTCCCCACCCACTGCTTTGCTCCATATAACCCCATTCCCCATGTTACAGTCCAGGTGACTTTCAGGGCAGCTCCTCTATCATGGGACCTAAACTTCCTTCCATGGCACCCAAACCTCCTTAAGCCTGGCCCACCTATCTTTCCAGCTGCATCCACCATGTCCTGACTTGCACTTCATTCTAAAAAAATAACTAACTAGGAGTCCTCCCCAAAACACCACATACTTTTTTTTTTTCTTAATTATGTTTATTTACTTTTTATTGATTGATGACTGCTTTACAATACTGGTTTGATTTCTGACACCACATACTTTTATCCTCCATGGCTTATCTTCTCCCTGTACCTAGACTTCCCTTCACACCTTTCTCCACCTGACCAAACCTCAAGGCTGAGAAGAACAGCTGCTTCTTCAGCAGACCTTTCAAACCCTCTGCCTGGACTATGCACTCCCCTTTTCTGCTGGGATAGCGTTCTGTGTGCTTCTCTGCCTAACTATCTAACATTAGTTATTGAAATTATGTTTTTGCACCACTTGCAAGGTTGAAAACTCCTTTGAGGCAGGACATGTGTCTTAATTATCTTAGTACCTACTCCCCAGGACTCAGATAAATGGGCAGCTCATGATAGGTAGTCCACAAATGTTTGCTGATCCAAAAGATGCTTTAGGAGGGAGAAACTTTGAGTTCTAGATATGGCATGTTTATACCTAAGATAACATCAGGACATCCCTACCCTCAAATTAAAAGACAGCCTTCAGAATGGGAGAAAATAATAACAAATGAAGCAACTGACAAACAACTAACCTTAAAAATATACAAGCAACTCCGGCAACTCAATTCCAGAAAAATAAACGACCCAATCAAAAAATGGGCCAAAGAACTAAATAGACATTTCTCCAAAGAAGACATACAGATGGCTAACAAACACATGAAAAGATGCTCAACATCACTCATTATCAGAGAAATGCAAATCAAAACCACAATGAGGTACCATTTCACGCCAGTCAGAATGGCTGCGATCCAAAAGTCTACAAACAATAAATGCTGGAGAGGGTGTGGAGAAAAGGGAACCCTCTTACACTATTGGTGGGAATGCAAACCGTACAGCCACTATGGAGAACAGTGTGGAGATTCCTTTAAAAGCTGGAAATAGAACTCCCTTATGACCCAGCAATCCCACTGCTGGGCATACACACCGAGGAAACTGGAATTGAAAGAGACATGTGTACCCCAGTATTCATCGCAGCACTGTTTATAATAGCCAGGACATGGAAGCAACCTAAATGTCCATCAGCAGACGAATGGATAAGAAAGCTGTGGCACATACACAATGGAGTATTACTCAGCCATTAGAAAGAATACATTTGAATCAGTTCTAATGAGGTGGATGAAACTGGAGCCAATTATACAGAGTGAAGTAAGCCAGAAAGAAAAACACCAATACAGTATACTAACACATATATATGGAATTTAGAAAGATGGTAATGATAACCCTTATGCAAGACAGCAAAAGAGACACAGATGTATAGAACAGTCTTTTGGACTCTGTGGGAGAGGGAGAGGGTGGGATGATTTGGGAGAATGGCATTGAAACACGTATAATATCATATATGAAACGAATCACCAGTCCAGGTTCTATGCATGATACAGGATGCTCGGGGCTGGTGCACTGGGACGACCCAGAGGGATGGTACAGGGAGGGAGGTGGGAGGGGGCTTCAGGATGGGGAACACGTGTATACCTGTGGTGGATTCATGTTGATGTATGGCAAATCAATACAATATTGTAAAGTAATTAGCCTCCAATTAAAATAAATAAATTTATATTTAAAAATAAATTAAAAAATAAAACTAATTCTCCAGAATTCATAGTTTCTAATATTTCAAACCTTGTATTCAAAAACACTTATCATGACTTCTCCCCACCACCAGAGCAGGATTCAGAGGACTTAGCATATAGTTATAGCACTAACCAGGGCTTCCCAGGTGGCTCAGTGATAAAGAATCCACCTGCAATGCAGGAGACACAGGAGATGTGGGTTTGATCCCTGGGTCGGGAAGATCCCCTGGAGGAGGGCATGGCAACCCACTCCAGTATTGTTGTCTGGAGAATACCATGGACAGAGGAGCCTGGCAGGCTACAGTCCATGGGGTCGCAAAGAGTTGGACAAGACTCTGCAGCAATTGCAGAGCCCTAACCGCTCTTTACCTTTTTATCTGTGGTGTGCATACTAAGTCACTTCAGTGTGTCTAACTCTTTGCGACCCTATAGACTGTAGCCTGCCAGCCTCTCTGTCCATGCGATTCTCCAGGCAAGGATACTAGAGCAAGTTGACATTTCCTG
The DNA here is from genome assembly GCA_006410635.1 of Cephalophus harveyi. NCBI lineage: Eukaryota > Metazoa > Chordata > Mammalia > Artiodactyla > Bovidae > Cephalophus > Cephalophus harveyi. The sequence goes on along the minus strand of SJYT01054896.1, from coordinate 1,852,398 downwards.
CTCTAGAGGATCCTCCAGACCTAGGGATGAAAGCCACATCTCTCTTGTCTCCTGCATTGGCAGGCCAGGTTCTTTACCGGTAGAGCCACCTGGAAAACCCTGTGGCTAAACCTATACTAAATAAGAGGTTGGTAAGATACATGTCCATGGCCTGGGCGATGAAACTTCCCATGATCTGTGTCGAGTTATTAGACAGTAGAGGCTCCAGTGTTCTCTTGTTATTTACGTAACATGTCTTAGTGTCTGCTCCAGTGTTTCCACCTGGAAGACAAAGCTCAGGACTCATTTATCCTTGAGACTGTGAGTCCCACACAGAGAATGGCCTCCGTCAGTGTGGGCTGAACTGAACTGAGACTGCAAAGTGGGACAAAGTTACTTTGAGGTAGCACTTTCATTGCCATCAGTCATGGGAAAAAATGGAGCGACCATTTCCTTCTCGTTACAGTGAGTTTCCTCGTCAAGTGCCTCTTTAAAAGCCAGGTGAAGATAATTGCAAGTCAGCTGGAAGTACTGCCAAGGTATGACCTCTGGGAAGGCCTGGAAGACAAGTGGTATTGTGCTGCACGGCTAACACTCAATGTCTAACTGCTGCAAAGTGAAGAATCAATTTGAAATTAAGATGAGGAATGGCATCAAGTGCTTACAGTCATAGTGAAGGTCTTTGTGACCAGGCCCTGGGGGAGAGGAGGACCCTTTCGTCCCTTCTCAGCTTTCCCTTGTGCTGTCAGACTCCAGCTGCTCAGACCCGCCCATGCTCTAAAATATCTCCTAAGTGAAGCACAGTATCTCTGCCACATTTTGAATTCAAAAATATGAATCTTCCCCAACATTCACTCACTCATTCATTTGGTCAAAAGTCATCCATTAAATACAAGTCACAAGTGTAAATTTAAGGAATTTATGGCCGACATTCTTCATGGTATTTCCCATGGATTGTCTGAAGGCACATAATATATAAAATGAGGATACTCGTCTAAGGGAGACAAGCAATTAAATTAGAGAAACGAGTGACTCTGAGTTCAAAAAGTTCTCATAGTCTTCAGAGACTCCATAGACTGCTTGGAGAACAAATTCTTGGAGAGTATGAATATTAACTTACTCTCGCCTTCATGTAAGGAATTCCGGTAATGTATAGAAGAGAAGCAGTGACTTTTCTGGGAAATAGAGCATAGCAAGAATTCTCAAGCTGGTAAAGCCCTATCTCCATACATCGCAAAGGCAATTTGTACGCAGTACTTCCAGAGGACTTAAGAAAAATACCTTTGTCCTCCTTGTCCTTAAAGGCAATGAGCACCGTTAAGTTGGTGTTATATAACTGAAACAGAGCCAGATATGGAAACAAAACAATCCTTTACTTTTCATCTTTCTTGTGTTAAAAGCTGACAGAAATATTATTTAACTTGTCCAAACCTCAGACTTCTCATCTGCAAAATGGAATCATAAATTCACTTCACTCTGTAGCTATGAGGGTTAAATAAAAAGAAGAAAAAAAAAATTTGTTTGGTATTGAATCCTGATTTGGGGTCTGGTGACCAGTAAAACTCATTAAGATATATTGTTCAAAAATCCACAACTTTTTTTTCTTTATTGCCAATTACTGATATTTGGTCCAGTGGCTAAGACTCTGTGCCCCCAGTACAGGGAGCCTGGGTTCCATCCCTGATCAGGGAACTAGATCCCACATGCTGTAACTAAGAGTCCACATGCCACAGCTGAAGATCCCAAAAAAGTTTCTGCAGTCAAATAAATTCAAAAGAATAAATATTTTTTAAATGGACTAAAATATCTGGAATTTTTGCAAGACTGTTAGTTTGTGATAAGCCATGTAAATTTCTACTTTCACGCAGGTGAATCAGAGCTCAGAGCAAACAAGCCAGGGTAAGACTTTATTGCTGTAGTTTCTGCGGCTTCCCAAAACAAACAGGAGCACCTAACATCTAATAAAGACATCCTCTTTGCCAGGCTGTAGGCTGCGCCCTTGATAGACATCCTCTCCTCTAATCCTCAGTGTTACTCCAAGGAACTTGAGCTCCTCGGTGCAGAACTACAGCGCCTAGTGTGGCTAAGGCAGACCATGGACAGCCTGCTTGAAAAAGGAAGGTTTTTTACTCCAAGTCTGAAACTGGAAGGATGCTCATTAATGAGCGGTCTGTGTCCCTAGCTGCCTTGCTTCCTTTTTACTTTATTCTCTCTCAATCTATGGTAACCTCTTGGGTCATCAGCCTTCCTCTTATTGCCTCTTCCACAACTGCCAGGGTGATCTTCTGAACCGGGGCCCCCATGGTCCTGGGAAGGTCTCTGAAATCCTGGGGCTTTTGTCTTTCTGCCCTCTGAGTGCCAGTGCACTCAGCAAAGGGCACTGTGGTTGCTTTTGTGACTTAGTCTCAGGAGAGTGAGAAATTCTGGAAGAGAGGGACTGTCCCTCATGTATCTTTATAACATCTGGACTTCCCCGATGGCTCAGATGGTAAAGAATCCGCCTGCAATGCAGGAGACACAGGAGACGTGGGTTCAATCCCTGGGTCAGGAAAATCCCCTGGAGAAGAAAATAGCAACCAGCTCCAGTGGTTTTGCCTGGAAAACCCCATGGACAGTGGAGCCTGGCAGGCTATAGTCCATGGGCTCACAAAAAGTCAGACACAACTAAGCTCGCAGGCAGGCTGTGCAGAATGAGGGCTCTTTTCTCCTCACTCCCTATTAGGTGATGCTCAACCCCTGATGCACATAGAATTATGTGGGGAGTTTAAAAAATTCTCACCTATGCACAATCCATGTCTGATAGAATCAGAAGCTCTGGTCTGGGGGACTGGATCTACGTTTTGCTAAAGCTCCCAGGTGATCCTACCCTACAGGTAGGGCAGAGAGTCAGAGTGTTCGTGTGTATGTCTGGTCTTTCCCTGTTACTCTCTCACTCATCTGACTGAGTAGAAGAGGAAGACTGGCCTGTAGCCACTCCTAGCCCTCCTCTCCTGCCCTGCCCTGCTGACCTGCTCTGCTCCTGGAGAGGCCTTGAGATAAACAGTCAGGGCTCTGCCCTTGTGGGTAACTTTGCTGCCCTCCAGTGCTTGTCTGCCTCAGGGCAGATGGACTTGTTTAACCCTAGAGTTTACCATTAGGAAACCCATTCTTACCGCAACCCAATAATGGATACTAGAGAATTTGTTTTCAGTAACAGATTTGGCATTTATATCTTCATTTGCCTGATCCTCACTCCATCAATTGATTTAGAATTTTGGAAGGGAAGATATTTATTATCTCCCTCTTTTTTCTTGCCTGGTTCCCAGGCCATAATAGATGTTCAATAAATATTTGTTGAATGAGTCAATTCCCTATGCACCTCTAGTAATATCCATTCTCTATATTTCAGCCTCACTTTCTCTCTGTCTCTTGCCTCCTTCGCAAGCTACAGATGGTATAAATGCTGCAGTCCTTGTGAAGACTGCAAAAGCAGTCAGACAGATGTGTTGTTCATAGCTCCCTAGTCAGGCATAACTAAACATTTACATTTATTACCAATTAGAGGGGAAACAGACTGTAGTTTTATGCACTGTATGTGGCTGGATATATTTCTTTTTGGGATTGCACTAAAAACTTCAAAATGTATCACTGCATCTCCCTCTCTTACCATCTCAAACCTCATTGAAAATGCCATTTAAATAGAGGTCTACCAATGACAACACAAATCTACATATCATTCTCCTGTCCACCCATAGAACACCACGAAGGTGGCAAAACAATGTCGCAGAAGGGCACGTGACGCAGTGTGATTGAGCTGAGCATGCTCCCCGAGGAGTCTGTAGCACATGCAGAATTGATGGAGTTACGGTAGACTTTATTTAAGGCGATGCATGCTAATTTGTTGATGATATCCAGTACATAACACCGTGTGTGAGCACACAGTGTTTCGCTGTGTTTACAGCCCTTTTTCTATGTAGAACAAAAACAGAATGAGTTAAAATAGTGCTACAAATAGCCTTGGATTCATCAGTTCCACAGAACATCAGACCCGACACTGAAGAATTCACTGTTTTTTAGCTGAGTTTCATCCAATTGGTGACACATCTGACATGTGAAAAACTGACCTAACCTCATAAAAAAAAATCAGTGAAAAGCACAGGCTGAGGTATAAGGCAACCCAAGTTGTGGTCCCAGAAAATGTTAGGTTCTTCATCTGCAAAATCAGATGACTGCCCCCAGGAACTTTCACTAAGAAATAATGAGATTTAATTAAAGATTTATGTATCGTGTAAGGATTTCATCACTGGATTGCAGCCATGAAATTAAAAGACGCTTACTCCTTGGAAGGAAAGTATGACCAACCTAGAGAGCATATTAAAAAGCAGAGACATTATTTGCCAACAAAGGTCTGTCTAGTCAAGGCTATGGTTTTTCCAGTGGTCATGTATGGATGTGAGAGTTGAACTGTGAAGAAAGCTGAGCACCAAAGAATTGATGCTTTTGAACTGTGGTGTTGGAGAAGACTCTTGAGCGTCCCTTGGACTGCAAGGAGATCCAACCAGTCCATTCTAAAGGAGATCAGTCCTGGGTGTTCATTGGAAGGACTGATGCTAAAGCTGAAACTCCAATACTTTGGCCACCTCATGCGAAGAATTGACTCATTGGAAAAGACCCTGAGGCTGGGAGGGATTGGGGCAGGAGGAGAAGGGGACGACGGAGGATGAGATGGCTTCATGGCATCACCGACTTGATGGACATGAGTTTGGGTGAACTCTGGGAGTTGGTGATGGACAGGGAGGCCTGGCTGCAATTGCATATGCTGCAATTAATGAGGTGGCGAAGAGTCAGACATGACTGAGTAACTGAACTGAACCGAAGGATTTCATCATATATCTATTTATAGTAGGGATAATTCCAATACAAACTAAATGCCAAGAAAGGATAGAAACTGGTTAACATATTATGGAAAAACCAGATGACATTTAAAAATTGTGGTTTTACCATAATGACGTACCACTTAATGCCCACAGTAAGAGATGGCTACTATAGATTTTTTTTGAAAAACATAAGATAGCAAGTAACGGTGAGGATGTAGAGAAAACAGAGCCCTTGTGCATTGCTGGCAAGTGTGAAGGCGAAAGTGTTAGTTGCTCCGTTGCGTCCAACTGTCTATGACCCCATGGACTATGGCCCACCAGGCTCCTCTGTCCATGGGCTTTTCCAGGCAAGAATACTAGAATGGTTTGTCATTTCCTCCTCCAGGAGATCTTCCCGACCCAAGGATCAAACCCAGGTCTCCTGCACTGCAGGCAGATTCTTTACCATTTCAGCCAACAGGGAAGCCCCTAGTACATTGTTGGTAGAAATGTTAAATGATCCAAAAGCTATGAAAAATAATTTTGTGGTTATTTAAGGAGTTAAATGGAATTATCATATGATCCTATAATACCTCTTTTTCCTATTTACCCAAAAAAACTGAAAACAGGGACTCAAAGAAGTTTATGTATACACGTGTTCACAGCAGCATTGTTCACAGTAACCAAAAGGTGGAAACAGTCCAAATACCATTAACTGGTGAATGGCAGAGTGAATTGTGATATATACATGCTGTGAACTGCTTCTCAGCCATAAAGAAGTATGAAGTACTGATACACTGTACAATGTGGATGAACCTCAAAAATTTTATTCTGAGGGAAGGAAGTCAGACACAAAAGGGTCACAGGTTGCATGATTCCATGTATATGAAATATTCAGAATAGGTAATTCATAGAGACAGAATGTAGATTGGTAGTGTACAGGTTATGGAAGCAGGGGAGAGAAGAATGGAGAAAGACCATTTAATGGATATGGGGTTTTATCTTGGAGTGACAAAAATGCGGTGGAGCTAGAGAGAGGTGGCGGTTGCACAGCATGGTGAATGTGCTAGATGCCAGTGAATTGTTCATTTTAAAAAGGTTAATTTTATACTGTGTGTATTTCACCTCACTAAATTATTTTTTTTAATTGTGGCTTTTGAAGAATATTTACTGATATAGGAAAATTCGCATCATGTACATATTGTTAAAAGCTGGACTTACAATATAATCTCAATTTTGTAAACTTAAAAATGTGTGAGCATGTGCATATGCATATGTTTGTATATATATATGCATACATATATATTTACTATATATGCAAAAATTTTTATATTATATATACCATCCTCCCACCAATAAAACCTAAGAAGAAATTCAGAAAGGATAAGTTGAATTATAGATTATTTCACTTTCACACTGTTTTTCATATTCCTTAAAATGAGTCCATGCCAATTTTATAATATGAGGGAAATACATGTTATTGAATAAGAATTGAGTTATAAAAGTATCTCTAAGGTTTCCTCTAGCCTACAATTTTAGGAGTCCAAACGGATTACATCTACGTGATTGCCCATTAGATGCTGGATCAGAGCAGATAAGCCTTTTGGGTAGGTACCTAGGAAATGGTGATTTAAGGCAGGCAGGCAATAGAGGAGCACAGAGACCTTTAATATGCAAACAGTTGTATCGGCAATCTGCATGCAGAACTCCAGTCCTTGTCACATTGTTCATAAGTGGGACTGCTAGAAGGACGTACACATCCATCACCCAGCTCCATAACCCATTCTCTTTGATGGCTCCTTCAAGAATTATGGTAACATTCATGGCTCTCATGTGGACTCTTTCCATAATACGTGCATCTGAAAATAAAATAGATGTCCCTACCCTGCACAACTACCCGAGCTGAATCCCACTCGTAAAAGGAAATTGAGTTGCTTGACTTTTTCTTTTCTTTATTTTTAAACAATAGCATATTCCAGGTGATGTATTCCAAGTGGTGGCTTCCTAAAAGGATCATTTCATGTTTGGCTTGTCACTCACCATGGGAAACTGAACTTTTTACATCCTCAATTCAACCCATCTCTTTCTTTTCCTGCCACTCTGTATCAAGTGCCTTATTAACAATACTGAGGCTTAAGAAGGAGAGTTTGGTTAATGCTCACACAGTCTGAACATTTTACTCCATATTAACAGATTTTTTAAATGTGTCTTTTTTTTTTTTTTTTTTTTTTAATCTTCAGTGATTCTCTTTAAGCTAAATTTTCTTTATGGATTAAGAATTCCCAGTCTTCACCCTACTACTGTTGGGTCAGTAGGTATAAGAAAAAAAAAAAAGCAGGGTTGTTAAAATATTTGTGCTGAGGTTTGTTTCCACTGGTGGAAAATCCCTGTATAGAAGGAACATGTGCTTGGACCTAGGAGGAGAAGTGCAAAACCTCATCTAGTGTTCAGCAGAGAGAACATCCTTAAAAGAGATGAATTCGGGTGCAGTCACTTTCTGACTATGAGTCAAAATGTGTGAAGTAATTCATAACAGAAGAAGATACAAAAGGTTGAGAGTATGTTCACAAACACCCCAAAACACAGACACTTATGGGTCATTGATGGCACTCATATCCACGGAGGTTCAGAGAAGTTCTGTGGACAGAAGGTAGGAACGTGTCCAGGCTGAGTTCTGAGAGAATGGGAGGTGAGTCAGCTGAGTACGGTTTCTACAAAACTGAGACAAAATTGAGTTGAATTCCTCAGTCACTAAGAAGGTTGAGGCATTGCTCTAGATTTCTACCTATAGAAAAGCCTGGAAGGAAAAATGGAGGTGTCAAAACCTGATGTGTGTGGACTTCATGGCTGCCAAACTGAACTGAATAATAAGAGCCATTACTTCTTATAGGCTCAGATATGGTTGTATCTCAAATAAGATCCAGCCAGGGCAGTGGTGTGTGCCCTCTGGTGTCTTGATGTGCATGTGCATCCTAAAAGTTGGCAGTGGGAGCTTCTAGTTAAAGGGAAAATCTGGGAATTTTATTCTAAATTTTTTTTTATCACATTTGCATTTTGTTTCCTGTCTCTCAATAGACAGATCAAGGAATCAATCAATAGATTTTTTTCTATGTATTTCTTGTATGTGGAATTTATTTATTTAAATTTTTATTTTATATTGGACTATAGTTGATTTACATTGTTATCTTAGTTTCAGTTATACAGCAAAGTGATTTGGCTAAACATACACATATATCTGGGACTTCCTTGGTGACTCAGCAGAAAAGACTCTGCCTTTCAATGCAGGAGATGCAGGTTCAGCCCCAGGGTTGGGAAGATGCCCTGGAGGAGGGCATGGCACCCCACTCTAGTATTCTTGCCTAGAAAAACTCATGGACTGAGGAGCCTGGTGGGCTACAGTCCATAGGGTGGCAAAGAGTTGGACATAACTGAAGCAACTGGGCATGCACGCATGCGCCCATATATCTATTCTTTTCCAAATTCTTTTCCCATTTAAGTTATTACAGATTATTGAGCAGTTTCCTGTGCCATACAGTAGATCTTTGTTGGTTGTCTATTTTAAATATAGGAGAGTACTATGTCAATCCCAGATTCCCAACTATCCCTACCCCTCACCTTTTCTCTAGTGACCATAAGCTCATTTTCCATGTCTATGAATCTGTTTCTGTATGTAAGTAAACATCTGTATCACTGTTTTTAGGTTTCTCATATAAATTGTATCATATGATATTTATCTTTCTCTATCTGACTTACTTCATTTGGTATAATAATCTCCAGATCCCTCTGTGTTGCTACAAATGGCATTGTTTCCTTTTGTAATGACTGAGTAGTATTCCATTGTATATATGCACCACATATTCTTTATCCACTCATCTGAAGATGGCCATTTAGGTTGCTTCCATGTCTTGGCTGTCGTAAACTTGTGCTGCAATAAACCTTGAGATGCACATGACCTTTGAACCATGGTTCTCTCTGGATATATGCCCAGGAGGAGATCACGAGGTAGCTCTATTTTTAATGTTTTTAGGGAACCATACTGTTCTCCACAGTGGCTGCACCAATTTACATTCATGGCGTTTTAAAAAAGACTACATCCCTACCTAAGTTCGCCCTTGAGTGACTGTTGTTTGTTGAATGGCAAAGCTGTGAGCCCTCAGTTGATAAGCTGACATGCTGATTGCTGTTTTTCTGGCTCTTTCTTTGAAAGGACACTAATCCAGCCCCAGGGGAAATAAGTAGCACTGAGATTAACAAACAAAAGATATTTCCTCCCCACCTTGACCCAAATCTCCAAAGGAGGCCAGCCTTTGTCAGGAGGACACTTTGGTAGCGTAACTAGCCAAGCAAAACATTCACTCACTCACTTGCCTGGCCCACTCTGGACCTGTAAACTCTCACACTGGGCTCACTCCATGGATCCCCTGCTGAAGTCAATACTTCACAGTTGTCTACATTAAATTGCCCATTGTTTTCTCCAGCCTCAGGTTACCCTGAAAAAAAAAAAAAAAAAGATTATTTTAAAGTTCCTCTGCATTCAGCACATGGGACCTAATTAGTTGCTCCATCCGCAAGAGTAGTTTATCGGAGGAAGATTTGGTTTTCTCGAGCTGATAGGCTCCTCCAGTGTCATTTCCATGGACAGGTTTTGTGAGCTGTTGTACTAGGAGAATGGCATATCACGTGCTTTAAGCAGCATGAAAACCAGTCTGTGTTGTCACTTGCAGCATCACAGACGGATTACTCTCCCATTGCATTACTCAGGGAGCCTTCATCATTTGACTTCTGGAAACTCATTATTAAGGTGAAGAGACAGGAAGCAGTGTCAGACATGACAGCTCTGAACGGACATCACCTCAATGCTAACAAAACCTCCTCTTGTTTCCCAGGATCTCTCTGTGTTAGTAACACCAGGACGTATTTCTCCCCTGGTGCTGCCTTTCCATTTCGAAGAATTAGTTGAGGGCAAAGAACAAGAGAAATCTGAGAGATTTGCTTCCCCATAAAGTGTCTCGATTTTTAAAAATGAATTGGCCTGCCCTCACTCAGGACTGTGATGTGATGGGCTTATTCTTCATACAGCATGTGTCCAGCTTTGTTTTTCTAGTAGTCAGGAGGGTTTTACGCAGAATCAAAAACATACTCTCCTGGTCTCCCTTGTGATCAATGCTGTAGGAAAGCAAGTTGGAATTCGAGTCAGAGTATGTTATCACTGGAAGAAAGAGAAGCTGCCTTGCCCAGGCTTCCATAGAAATAAGGTCAACACTATGGGATATTCAGGTGTGCCCTAGAGTACCAGAAAGATGCTGAGCTTAGCTCATGATCCAAAAGGCAGGGTCACAGGGTGGCAGTGCACTGATAGGAGAAAGACCTGGGAAGCAGAAAGGGGAAAACAGCTGGGACTCTGGGAGGCAGGACCTAGGGAGACCCTAGTGGCTCCCCTTGACAGCCTTGCCTTGGCCCAGCTTGGTTTTTGATGTACTGGATATAATTGAGCTACTGATACGTTTTTCAACATCAGACGTGCTGAGTGGTTTTTCAACATCAGACAAGCAAGAGTGGTTAGGAGACAGGCGGCAACAGTCAGGTCTCTGTGGGGGCAGTGTGGGGTCATGAGTACTGGATTCCTGACTCTCAAGCCAAGTGCTCTGAGGCAGAGCTGACCTAGGGCTGAGAGTAGAGTTTTTCCTCTGGGAAAAGGTGACGTCATCAAAGCTCATGGGATCTGAGGAGGTTAGTTATCTATGGCCCAGCTCTGGAAGACCTATACATCTTTCCTCTTCCTCATAGGCAGAATGAAACTGAAGCCTGGTTCAGTTCAGTTCAGTTGCTCAGTCGTGTTCGACTCTTTCCTCTTCCTCATAGGCAGAGTGAAACTGAAGCCTGATATTGTGTCAGAAATCTCCAGAAGCACCCTAGGGTCAAGATAGAAATGGCTGCATTTGACTCTAGATGCATTTGTCTCTGATAAGCAACCGGAAGTAGGCCAGAGCAGCCTGCTTCCTGTTCAGAAGCTGAGGTTTCAAGACTCTCCCAGCAGACCCTCTCTTGCCTTCTTCTCACCAGCTCTTTTTTCTCTTCTTCTCTGCCCTTCCCCCCACCTCCTGGCATATGAGCTTGATCTTTCTTTCTATTGATTTTTAGCCCTGGTTCCCCAAAGCTCTAAGTTTATCTTTGGATTTTAGCTTTATCACACTCTTACATCTTTTAACTCCACATTTTAATCTCTTGACTTGATAGCTCAGGGCTTTTGTTTTCTCACCAGTTATTTGGCTCCGCCTTATTTTCCAGCCCTTAATCATTTGAGATGTTTAGCCTAAACGTTAAGTCTTTTGACTTGTTGCTCTCCATTATCTGTTTTTCATTTTAACATTTCTGGTCTTTTATTTCTAGTCTGCATTTTACCTGTGGTTGTTTTTTTTTTTTTTGGCCCTGCTGAGTCTTCAGTGCTCTGCGTGGGCTTTCTCTGGTTGTGGAGAGCGGGGGCTACACTGTAGCTGCTGTGTGCGGTTTTCTCCCTGCAGCGACTTCTCTTGTTGTGGAGCCCGGGTTCCAGGACCCTCAGGCTTCAGTATTTACAGCACATGGGCTCTGTAGTTGTGGTTCACCACTTACTTGCCAGAACAGGAACCAAACGCATATCTCCTGCATTGGCAGGCAATTCCCAACCACTGGACCACCAGGGAAACCCTCATCTGTTTTTTTAAACTTTGTTTTTTTTCCCTTTAAAATTTTTGTCTTGATTTATTGGTTTCAGATATGTTTATTTTTTATTGAATATAATTTAAATTGTTGTGTCCATCTCTGCTGTACAGCAAAGTGACACAGTTATACACATATATATATTCTTTTTCTTCATTCTTACCATTTTCCACATTCTGTAATGCCTCAGCAGAATACCAGTCTGAAGCTATGTAAGTCATCAAGAGCTCCTGGGCTAACTTTCTCACTCCCACTTGCTCCCAGATGCCCCTATACATGTCTCTTCCATTTCTCTTCATAGATTTCCTAGCTTAGTTGAAGATGACTTTGTAAAGACTCTTGCCTTGGGAGACTTGGGAGACTTATGGGTAGAATCTCCTAAGAGCCAAAAATCCTGCTGTTCAAGTAGCAGGTTTTACTTGCTGAGTATTAGTTATTTACAGCTCATGTTATCCAGGCATTTTCAGAAAAGTCAAGCATTTTAAAATCTATGTTCTCCAGCATTTACACCATTGGCTTATGAGTAAATCATCTGAGTAACTTGGGACTGGAGCAAGTGGTGCTTCTAGTCTGACTTGGTAAAGAGCCAGGTAGGGCTGAGTGGAGGGAACGAGGGTGGGTCTCTGATACCACACTGCCATCTCTCTGCTCCTCCCTGAGCTGGTTCCCTGCTCTCTCTGGGGAGGATCACTGGACAAGCCCATCTGAATGTGGGCATCATCCTTCTACCTCCTTTTCCTAATCATGAGAACAAAGTGAAGCTCTTTAGAACAGACATGATTATGAATAGGTTCCTAAGTGGGAGTAGATAGCGACCTTTCTAGGTGCTTCTTTCAAACCCCCAGGCCCTGCGCCAGGCAACAGACGCCTGCAAAAGGGGCTTCAGACATGGCTCTCCTCACTTTCTGATGTTCCTAGGTTTCCCAGATCTCCGGACTTCCCTGTCTCAGGATATTGACAGTGTACAGGATTATAGTTGAGGGTGGAGATGTCCCATTCTCTTCTAGACTCTCTAACAAGGAAAGAGTGCAGGATTCCCCATCGCCTGCATATTATGACCATCTTTTTGTCAGTTATGCCAGTGGATGAGCAGGCTGTCTCCCCTGAAGGCTAGTACTTTTCCTCAGAATTTGACAACTAAGACACATCAAAATGAGATTCTCACAGTAGCCAGTAGACATAGTTTGCCTGTTAGAGACAGGTCCTCATATTCGGTGCCAAGGAAGTGACATGATATGTGTTTTGCTTCCTGCCTTTAGGGACCTTACGATGAAGTTGGTGATACAAGAAATATGCATAACGTAGTTACATGGCTTACAAATTCCTTATATCTTCAGGTGTTTCTCTCCTTCTTCCTGTATCTCACTATAGAATTATTCATCCTCAGATCAAATTCTGTGGCTACCTTTTTGAGGAAATCCGCCCTTCCTGGGTTAGGTCACCCACTTATTGGCTTTCATTGAACTCTTTTCCTACCTTCACCTTTGCACTTTGAGTTTCCTGTGTTTTTACCTGTTTTTCTCATTAGAAAGTAAGCTATTTATTTTTTTGGACAGTAAATTATTTTCATCAGAGATGACCATGTTGTTTTATCACCAGTATACAATATAGAGAGATAATAAATATTTTTGAATGAATCAGTCAATCAACTAGGAGGTAAGGTATGTCATGTGTTAAGAGCATAAGAGAGACAACATATTCTGAAAGAATTTAGAAGGGGATGAAGAAAGCAATTTCTTGAAGAACTATGGTAAAATTGTGGAGATTTTTGTGATCCTAGGCACCTGTTTGCAGGCATAGTCATATCTCAAAATCTGGTGTCAGATTAAGTTATGGAGTCCCTCAATCACAAGGAAGTTGATATGAGTTGATTAACATTCTTCTGGAAAGGGTGGCATTGAGATTCTAATGGAGGTCAGTGCTTCCAGATCTCTCTGTGTGTGTGGCAATGATAACAAGGTCAGATGACCTCTTTTAGCCAGCTTCCATCACCAGCACTTCCTGAAAGCCATTGCATGTAGCAGTCTGTGGAGTGACAGAAAGTACCTAAGTGTAACAACCCTCTACTTCCGTCTGGTAGGAGAGCTTGCTGCTGCTGCTGCTAAGTCACGTCCGACTCTGTGCGACCCTAGAGATGGCAGCCCACCAGGCTCCTCCGTCCCCGAGATTCTCCAGGCAAGTACACTGGAGTGGGTCGCCATTTCCTTCTCCAATGCATGAAAGTGAAAAGTGAAAGTGAAGTCGCTCAGTCGCGTCCGACTCTTAGCGACCCCATGGACTGTAGCCTACTAGGCTCCTCCATTCATGGGATTTTCCAGGCAAGAGTACTGGAGTGGGGTGCCATTAGCTTAGGCAGTCATTAAAAAAAAAAAAAAAAATTACACAGTGGGGTAGGCAGGAGGCTCAAGAGGGAGGAAACATATGTATCCTTATAGCTGATTAATGTTTTTGTACAGCAGAAACCAACACAATATTGTAAAGCAATTATCCTCCAATTAAAAATGTATACAATGACCCCTGAGTAGAATTGACACTCAGAAATCTTTACAAACAAGCAGAGTGCAGAAGGAATACAGATACAGAAACAACCAGTGGGCAGCTGGCTCCAGCTACATAAATAGATCACATCTAAAGGTAGAAAAGAAATGCCTACAGATGTAAGGATCTTGTAAGCCATCATAATTATCTGATGTATCCTTCTTGTATCACTAACTTCATCTTAAGGTCCCCAAAGGGGGATTAAAACACCCATCAAGTAACTTTCTTGGCATCTCATAGTAGGACCTGTAAATAGCAGGCACTCAATACCAACTGGCTGCTGTGGAAGAGTCCCATTTTGAAATAGATCCCATGGAAGAATATTTGGGAGGGTGTTTGGAGGGGCTTCTGCTGGAGGGGACTCAAACACAGTTCTAACTGGGAGATGGGCCCATGTCTTGCTGGAGAAGACTGGGGAGGGTAGTTCTGTGGGGTGATAGCAAGTATATTGTGCAAAACGTGAAGGATAATGGATGCCTGTGTGGGACTGGTGGGTGAGGGAATTGCTGCCACCAAGCCAGGAAAGGTGATGAATAAGAAGACAGCTACTGGTGTACAGGAAGGGAGAAGAAGGGTAAATATCATGAATTACCACCCCCATTGGAGCTGCCTGTATCAAGTGTTTTTTGAATACCTACTATGAAATTTGTGGATATGAGGTGTGGTTGGGAATTTGTGAGCTTGTGTGTAAGGACACAGAGAGGAAGTTGGAAGAGTAGCTGCTTTGTAGGGTTCAATCTGATTCCTCTAAGTGAATAAATTCATATCAAGGATCTAGTGGGGGCTAGTACTCTGCAAGGAGCTGGTAAATACAATGATAACTGGACATAGTCCCACCCCACCTAAACTCTGGGCTCTGTGAAAGCTGGAAGGCATCCAATAAAAGGTTCAAACTCCATGAAGGGGGCTTTTAGGAAAAGAAGCAATCTGAAGCTTCTTGAAGGGGTTGAGAAGGACAGTCACCTGTTCACATGATGCTTGAGAAAGCTAACTTAACATCAGAGTCCAGACTGGAGTGTGATAGGGGTAGGACTCCAGCTCAGAGGCTGACTGAGGGCTGCCACAGTCTTTAGTAAAGAGGAGCAGCATCTGGCCTTGAGTGAGGATAGAGACAAAAACAACTGAAAAAAGGTTTCCAATCCTGCGTTGATGTGGTGACACTGAGAGATGAGAACAGAGAAGGGAGAAAGGCAAGCATTCAGCTTCTATCCTTACAACACGAATCTGCTGCTTTGTGGAAGGGGTTCAGGCCAGGAGTCTGAAACATGACTCCACTTTTGGCTGTTAGACTTTGGAACAAAATAATTTTACATCAACTTTGACTTACTTATCTTAAATGGCCTGTGATATATGACAGTACTTTGGTGGGAAAAGTATGGAACACGTGACATCAATTCATGACATGCTAAGTTACATTATTGATGGCAGTAATGACTGAGATTTGTACACTGTTTTACAGTTTGCAAGGCATCTTTGCATGCATTATTTAATTTCATCCCTACCAAAACCACTGAGGTAAATATAATTATTTCATTCATATTTTATAAAGGAAGAGGCAGAGACTTGGAGCCTTGTCCTAAAGACATAAGGGTATAAAGGGGCAGAGGCAAGACTCAAACCCCCCCAGATCTTGGCCTTCTGCACTGTGTGAGAACTTAGAGGTCTCATTAATTGGTATCAGCTATGAATGTCTGCTGTAATGGAAAGTAGCATTAGATGATGGTGCTGGTCATGCTAATGACACTGATGGTGATGGCTATCTTGGGATGTTGATTCACACATCCATTTATTCATCATATGTTTTCACTGAAGCCCACGTGAAAGATACTGTGAAATGGTGTGTGTATAGCTCTGTTTCATCTGTGGCTGGTGCCACATGATTCCATTCAGAGGACGAGCCTCTGACAGTTGGTTCAAGGACCCCTCTTTGATCAAGGCTCACCTGGCTTCAAGTCCCAATACTCCACTTGTTCAGAACCTTGCTGTGCTCTGCCATATGGTCTATGGTGTCTTCGTTTTCATTTTCTCTTTGTTTATTTATTGTTCACTACATATTTTTAGTACTTCTTCTGTAGAAGGCTCTGTGGTAGATATATAGTATTTTGGGGCAGGAGAGCACCAAAGCTAACATTTGTTATTTAGTCATACCACTAGGTCTGAACATGGTAGGAAATCAATAAACATTTGTTTATTGATTAAGATTCCCAGATTGAGAATCTGCATGGTTGGGAGGTGCCAAAATGAATCCCCTAACATTACTGCCAGTAAACCAGGAGAGCAAAGTCCAGAGCAGCTGCAGTACTATTCAGGGACATTTTCACGTGATCTCTGTAGTCCACAAGCCCACCCTTGACCCTCCTCTCTGTCCGCAGTGTCAGGGCTTAAACAATTACATTCAGAGAATATAAAGTCACCATGTTGGGGGAAAAGGAAGAATTTGGCTCTTTAAACTCGTTTTGTGAACTAGATCTTGGCCCAGCAGGGAAGATGTTAAGAAGCAACAAAAAAAGAAAGAAATGTATTGTTATTTTTACCTGTTCCTGTCTCTGGCTGTGCCACTGCTTTGTGAATGGGCCTTGGCACATGTGCTGCTTTTGAGTGCCAGCTTTCCCATCTGTAAGATAATCCCCACCCTTGATCTGCTGAGGCTCGCAGGGGAGTTTGGAAGCCCAGGGAGGTAATATCTATGCTGTGCTCGCAGGATCCTGGGCAAAAGGCATTGTAGACATAAAGGCAGTCACTCCTATGAGTGTACACCCTGGTTCAGAACTGTGTTTAATGCCCTGCCACCTTTTCTTGTGTCTCCTTGCCCTAAAGTCTTCCCTCTGCATGTTCCCACAAGCACAACTGTTCTGATCTGCCCGCAGTCAGATTAATTGAACGAGATCCTTTGAAATCCCATCTTGTTTACCCAACCTGCCTGCTTTCAGGGCTTTCACAAGCTCTTCTCTTTATTGAAAAAGAGATAAAGCTATCCCTTGGAATGACAAATCCTTGGTTCCTTTACCAGGGCAGCTTTTCTCCTGAAGGGTCCCCTTGCTCCTCAAGTGAGCTCATCTCAAACTCCTTTCACACCCTGTTGGCTGGATGCAGGACTCTCTGTTGTGGTTGCCTTGGCAACAACTTCTGTTTGTTGCAAGTGCAGATGAGTGTTGGGTCATTGTTATTTTCCCCTCTGCCTCATAGTACAAGAGGGGCAAACAAACTGTGGTTTAGGTGAGACAAAGGAAGCAGCCCAGTGAGTATGAGGAGGAGGGGGAGAGCAGGACAGGAGGCTTCTAGAAAGACCGCTGTTGGTCCTTGGGAACCTATCGGGTACTTAGACATTTAGCAAAAATATTAACACCAAGAAGCAATTTATCTAGAGTGAGTTAAAGCAAACACATAGAGACCATGACATGAAGGACTAATTCCTATGAGACTCATAAGAAGCAGCAGCTTCATAGGCAAAGCTGAGTATCTCCTCAGGGTACACTGTAGAACTATACTTGGTGTATTTTTCTCATCCTCAAGGAATGGGGCTTCCCTGGTGGCTCAGAGGTTAAAGCGTCTGCCTCCAATGTGGGAGACCCAGGTTTGATCCCTGGGTTGGGAAGATCCCCTGGAGAAGGAAATGGCAATCCACTCCAGTACTCTTGCCTGGAGAATCCCACGGACGGAGAAGCCTAGTAGGTTACAGTCCACGGGGTCGCAAAGAGTCGGACACGACTGAGCGACTTCACCTTCACCTTCACCTTCAAGGAACTTAGACTTTGGGAATCCACTGGCATTTACTGAGCACCAGGGCCTGCTTTGAAGGTAGACCTTGTGGTTATTTTTTTAATTAGCATTTTATTTATTTATTTATTGCCTTACATGCAAATTATAAATGCTTCTCACATAGTAGGCATTCATAATTACTAATTGAATTTTTTAAAATTATCCTCTTTAGCACCTCCAGGAGTGACAGGGGACTCTGTATAAGGGTCCTCCAATGTATGTATAATTCTAGCATTTTGCTTATTTTTTTCTGATATTGTGCAAAATGTTTTCTCCCTGTAACATCCACCCTTTGGACTTTGTTCTGTTACATGAAATCAATCCATTTATTGTCTATGTAAATTCTTCTAAATACTTTATGTAGCTTTTGCGTCTCACCACATTTTCTGTTTTCCAGGCTAAACTTAGTTTCTTTAGCCATTTGACCTGTGTTGACTTTAAAATCCTTCTCTGACTTGCTTCTTTTTCCCTTAAAACCTACCAATTTGCCTGGTTCTCTCTTAAAGTGCAGCGATTGGTCTAGTTATATATCACAGCTACCGAGGGAAGACAGGATGAGCCGATTAACAGGAAACATTTGGCTAGTGAAACAGAAACTTGATCCAATGTTATAAAATGTTTATCGATCACTTACATGAAACTAGTTTAATGTCTAACCAATTAAAACTAATTGAAGGCTGTCTTCTACCAAGCCAAGTATACCTTTCATTGGATTTTGAGCAATGAACCAATGTGCATATTAGTGAGAAGAGGTGAAACTAATTCTCTGTTCTTAATCACTCATAATACATGCTGGTCCTCAATAAATATGATATCAAAATAATTATAATAAGATTATGTGAAGTCTAAGACATGGTAATTAATGAAGAAGTATTTGAACTGTCAGTGGTATCTTGAGTCCTTAAGGGAAAAATAATAACCTGACAATACAAGTGAAATATGAGATCAACCAATTAATTAGCAGAATAATTTAATCTGATGCTCTGAAAGTAGGCCAATTAAAATGCACTGTTACTATTTAACATTGATTAAGCAAGGTGCTAGATCCTGAACACAGTTTGAAAATAGACCTGATTTCTATCTTCTGGGAACATAAAGCTAATTTAAGCAGTTGTATATAAAAGGACAAAGGAATGAAGGTGTGGTGTTGTCTTGCTTATGTATTGGAGCTTCTTCCTCTAAGTGCTGGGCACAAGTAGGGAAAGGCTGTGAATACCATGATATTCTTCCAACCTTCTCACTTCCTCTCCAGCCTCCTCCTCCTCCTCCTAATGTTCATTAGAGGGTGGGGAGGGATCAATTTGAGGCCAAATGAAGATCAAAGAAATGAGTTTGGAGGGGAAAAAAAAAAGGTTTCCAGAAAATGCTGTTTTCTATGCTTGAGATAGTGAAAAAGAGGAACCTGGTATCATCAGTGCCTTTATTAATTCTTTAGGAATAATTCATTGGATATTAATGAAAGAACAATAACAATAAATACAAAAAACTGAAACCATCTTGCCTTCCAGCATCCTTAAGAGAAAACTCTCTAATTTAATGATGATACAAAGATAAAACATAAAGTAGCCCATTAACTGTTCATTTAGCTTTAACAAATTCTGATCTCTGGAATAAACAATAATAATATAAATGTATTTATAATTTGAAAAAAGTTCTTTAACCTCTTATAGGCCTTTTCCCTGTGAGATCTTAAAGTCTTATGGTCTCCTCTCCCACACCTTGCTTATGTGCTGGATGATCAGTATGTTGGTGTTATAATACTGTCCCTGAAAAGAGAATCCTCCATTCCTTCCATCTCATGAGAGGAATATACAAAAGGGCCACTCCCCACTTCCTGGATTAAATGCATCCTATTGAGGTGCCCTTTGAATAACTTTTATAGTAGTTCAAGTAGGTATGTTGAGGCATTAATCTTCTTGTCTTCTCCTTGGGAACCACTGGCATTTCTATCATAGAGACTGGGGAGACCTGCTTTAGCTGGACACCAACCATGGCTCTTTGAATCAAATGAGACTCACCCTAAGGCTTAGGACTGACAAGCATCATGCTTTTGTTAGAGTATTCCATCATGTAATATACCGTAATGAATAATAATTTGCTATAAGTTATTCTGGGTTTTTCAAACACACTAAATTATGGTGCTTAAACACAAAAGAGCTCTGCACTCACCTGCTCAAACTATTACCAATTCACTAGTATCCATCCTCATTCCACCTGAATAACTATGACTGCAGGTTAAGAAGTATGAGTATTTGCCTAACAATAGCACTCTCCTCAGCTTGACTATTTCTCAGTGCACATTTACATGAAAACAGGATAATAACACTATGATGATAAAGTTATGAGTAATTGGATTCTTACTAAAGTCTACTAAAGCTAAGTGCTTTCCATGCATTATTTCACTAAATCCTTACAACTTATGAGGTAGACATCATCATTAACTCCCATGTTGTAGAGATAAAGAAGCTGAAACCTAAAAATGAAGTAATATGGCAATTGGTAATGGAAAAGCACAACTCCAAGTCTGTCTGAACCTCACTGCTCTATCACCTCTTTGGGAATAAAGTGTCAGTGTATAGAGCTTACAAATATCACTTGGACATATATGGTTTTGCTATCTGAAACTGTTGTGCCCGAAGTCCGAGTCCCCAAAACTGAGAGAATAAGACATCCACAGCAATGCAAAAGCAAAAAGGGGTTTTATTGCTAGCTCGAGCTAGGGCTCCCATCTCATCCAGCGCAGTGGAGTCTTGACGAGAGCCCCGAGCCCTAAATTACACCAGTATTTATAGAGTTAAGACAAAGACAGGGAGTTGGTAAGGGTGGATTGGTTGCAAGGGTTTTATGGTATTTACTAATTGGCTGAATTTTCGCGCGCGCGGGCTTTCTTAGAGGAGTTCCACCCTCTTCCTGATAGGCTGAAACTAGCCCTTTTCTTCCTGGCAATGACTTAGCTCCTCTGCAAGGGAGATTTTGGCCTGTCTTGGCCCCCTGAAGCCTGTTATAGCACCTGTTTGGGTCCTAACACAGGTCAGGTGGTCTGGTATTCCCATCTCTTTCAGAATTTTCCAGTTTATCATGATCCACACAGTCAAAGGCTTTGGCATAGTCAATAAAGCAGAAATATCTTCTGCTTCATATCTCTCTTCATATCTTCTGCTTCTGTTAGGTCCATACCATTTCTGTCCTTTATTGAGCCCATCTTTGCATGAAGTGTTCCCTTGGTATCTCTAATTTTCTTGAAGAGATCTCTAGTCTTTCCGATTCTGTTGTTTTCCTCTATTTCAGCCAATTTAAATCCAGGAAATGGTACAACATATGTCAGGGGAGTTTACAATTTTCTCCGTTCTGTCTTGCTACCACAAAAATTTGAAGCGACGGATGGACCAGTGTTACAGCTCCATGTTACAGCTCAGTTTTATTTGACAAGCAAAGGATAGTACATCCTTGAGGTATGAGGGCTGGCACCCAAAAGACACAAAGAGAAGAGAAGCCCCCAGCTCAGTTTTGTCTCTTTTCTTTATATGCTTCTTCTCCTCCCCCTGAGCCTGCCCTGCATAAACTAGACAGCCAGGAGGGATGTTTGTTTTCCCTAAGGTTCTTACTCCAGTTCTCAGACCTTCCTTTGTTCTATTTTCGCGGGCTTTTCCCTTCTTTGTCTTTTAGACACCATCATTATGGACTCCTTTTTTCTATTCTAACTACCTAACACTGCTAAACACCCCAACTGCTAGAATAGAATTCAATAGAAAGAGGGGATATTGTGTACTATGTTTTCCCTCCTATTTTTAGTTCAACTTACAAGATTCTTCTCCTGGAACACCACATTATTCTTAAATGAAACATGAGGATGAGAAACAACACAGACTGAAAATACTCCCATATACCTTTTCAACCCACCATAAATTTATGCATTCATTCAACAGTTATTGAGAACTTAACCTATGTTAGACACTGTGCTAGTGTTGTGAGAGATACAAAGGTATCCTTAATAAGATGAACTTAAAACCCTGTCAGGAAGTGACATTGGATGAATGCCAGCTCAATAATAAAATGCCCTTTCAGATTGTTTGATGGCAGAAATCAACATACTGCAAAAAAAAAAAAAAAATTTAATACCCTTTCATAGATACTGATGTTTCTTTTTTCTTCTTTTTAGTGAGAAAAGCACACTACACCAGAAAAAAAAAAATAATTTTCTTTTTTGAGAAAAAAATCTATAAGCATCATTAAAATATTATTTTTACAATTCCTGAATGAACAGACCTCTGGAATTAAAAACTCAGGTAGAGTTTCAGCTCTCAAGTTATGTCAAGGATGGATAAACAGATGTTAAGCAGGTAGACAGATTAAAAACTCTGATTTTAACATATGGACAAACAGACGTTAAGCAGGTAGACAGATTAAAAACTCAGGTAGAGTTTCAGCTCTCAAGTTATGCCAGGGATGGATAAACAGATGTTAAGCAGGTAGACAGACATATATTTAAATCTTCTTTTGGAACTATGGGAATGTTATTGAGATTCGAATGATAAGTAGTTTAAGCATGTGCTGATGTTTCTTTTTAAACAATACTCAGTATCAAACCATGACTGTTTTTAAATTAACAATTATCTGTAAAGTCCATAGGTAATTATTGCAGTTTAATGACAAGCTGTTCTATTATTTCTTAAATGTCAATCACTTTAAGAAATGGAAAGTCACAGACGTTATTAAGCTAATTATCTAATTATTTTGCAAGAAGTTTTTGTGAGGTTGTTAGTTTTGGATAACAAAACAATTAACTTAAAGGAAAGTCAAAAGAATGAGCAACAACAAAAAAAAAAATCCCCCAAAATATAGATATTGGTAAAATTTTTGTAAAAGAATGAGCAATTTAAATACTAAGTAATCAACAGTAGCTCCTGAAGAGCTAGTAAATAGAAGTAAAAAGAACACTGAATTTCCTTTCAAAAGTGTTTTCATTTAATTTTGGCTGTGCTGGGTCTTCATGGCTACATGGACTTTTCTCTATTTGCTGCAAGTGAGGATGAGTCTCTAGTTGTGGCGTGAGGGCTTTTCATTGCTGTGGCTTCTCATATTGCAGAGCACAGGTTCTAGGGTACTTGGGCTTCAGTAGTTGCAGCTCCCGGGATCTCGAGTATATTCTCAGTAGTTGTGGCACATGGGTTTTGTTGCTCTGTGGAATGTGAGATCCTCCTGGATCAGGGATTGAACTTGTGTATCTTGAACTGGTAGGCAGACTCTTTATCTCTGAGTTACAAGGGAAGCCCAAACACTGATTTTTTTTTTTTAATTTTATTTTAAGAAAGACTTTTATACTATTCTCTCTGTTGCCCTAAGTCACTCATTGCCTGAAATAACTACCTCTGTGGGCTCTATTTCCAAAGGCGCCTTCCTGCCTCCAATAAGATGTGATCCAAAGGAAATCTTTAGATTTGCTTGGGTCACAATAAACTTTCAAAGAGTGATTTCAGGGGAATGGTGGGAGTAGATGAGGAAGGAACACATAGAATATAGTTAGTTGTTTTGTGCTGTTCAATATGGACTAAAAGGAAGAAATTTGAATATTCCTAGACACAATGATATTAATCAAGCTGTGTTTACTTATTTAAAGAAAATGGAAAACTGATGTTTGGAAAGCAACTAAAAAATCAATGATATAGAAGAGAATGAGAATACTTCAAAGGAAGGGAGAATTACCAATTGCTGGGCAAAAGATGGGAAATCACCAAGTAAAAAAAACAGGTGAGGTACTGAAGAATTTGTTTACAAGGCAAAAATAGATAAACAGACATAGAGAATAGACTTACGGACATGGGGAGATGGGAGGAGAGGGAGAGATGTATGGAAAGAGTAACATGGAAACTTTCATTTCCATATATAGAATTGATAGCCAATGGGAATTTGCTGTATGGCTCAGGAAACTCAAACAGGGGCTCTGTATCAACCTAGAGGGGTGGGGTGGAGAGGGAGGTGGGAAGGAATTTCAAAAGGGAAGGGATATATGTTACCTATGGCTGATTCATGTTGAGGTTTGACAGAAAACAGCAAACTTCTGTAAAGCAATTGTGCTTCAGTAAAAAATAAATTAATAATAATAATAATAAAACAGGTGAGAAGCTCAGCTGAGTTAGGGCCTGAAAGCATGAGACACAGAGGTAGGGTAACATGAGAATAAATGTAGATAGGCATGAGGAAAGTGGCCAAGGATGTGGGCCTGGGAGATGGACAGTCTGAGTCTGAGGCTGAACTCTGCCAGTTTTTGACCATGTTGCCTCAGGACAATAAGGTTTACTTCTCTGTGCCTTCATTTCCTTATATAGAATATAGGGGTGGTATTAGTATCTTTATCATAGCACTACTGCTAAACTCAAGATTGCCAGGAGAAATGTCTATAACCTTAGATTTGCAGATGACACCACCCACCCTTTCGGCAGAAAGAGAAGAAGAACTAAAGAGCCTCTTCATGAAAGTGAAAGAGGAGAATGAAAAAGTTGGCTTAAAACTCAACATTCAGAAAACTAAGATCATGGTATCTGGTCCCATCACTTCATGGCAAATAGATGGGGAAATAATGTAAAAAGTGAGAAACTTTATTTTGGGGGGTTCCAAAATCACTGCAGATGGTGATTGAAGCCATGAAATCAAAAGACACTTGCTCCTTGGAAGAAAAGCTATGGCCAACCTAGACAGCATATTAAAAAGCAGAGACATTACTTTGCAACAAAAGTCCATCTAGTCAAAGCTGTGGTTTTTCCAGTGGTCATATATGGATGTGAGAGTTGGACTATAAAGAAAGCTGAGTGCCAGAGAATTGATTCTTTTGAATTATGGTGTTGGAGAAGACTCTTGAGAGTCCCTTGGACAGCAAGGAGATCCAACCAGTCCATCCTAAAGGAGATCAGTCCTGGGTGTTAATTGGAAGGACTGATGCTGAAGCTGAAACTCCAATACTTTGGCTGCCTGATGTGATGAACTGACTCATTGAAAAAGACCCTGATGCTGGGAAAGATTGAAGGCAGGAGGAGAAGGGGAGGACAGAGGATGAGATAGTTGGATGGTATCAGCAATGCTATGGACATGAGTTTGAGTAGGCTACAGTAGTTGGTGTTGGACAGGGAAGCCTGAACTGCTGCACTCCATGGGATCACAAAGAGTTAGACATGGCTGAGCGACTGAACTGAGCTGATTGTGACCATTATCTGTGTTAACACATAGAAAGCAGTCAGAATAGTGCCTCATACATGAGAGACACTAAAGGTTAGCTCTAATCATTTGGCAAAGCATCTGCTGCACTGGAGGATAATTGGAATTCTTAGAGAAAAGTCTGCAGTAACTCCGTGGCAGTGTTATCCACATGCTGCAAATCATATTAACATGATAACACTAAAAATGTCATTGAGTAATCAACAGATTGCTTGCTTTTCTAGTGCTTTATGTTTACTCATTAAATTCTCAGAACAAACCTATGCATTAGGTACTGGAAGTATCCCTTTTTCAAATGAGGAAATATACAGATAAATAACAAAATAGGCCTCAGGTATCAAATGAGCTATAGAAATTTTTTCTGGACTGCTCTGAAACCCAATGAACTCTACAGTCAATATGTTCTGATGTGTTCCAATTCTCATTCCTATTGAAATGTGGCAGGACCCTATGGTCCTTGCCCCCATGTCCTCTGCCTGCCTTTTGTTTGCAGAAAAGCTTTCAGTTCAGTTCAGTCGCTCAGTCTTGTCCAACTCTTTGCGACCCCATGAATTGCAGCACGCCAGGCCTCCCTGTTCATTACCATTTCTCGGAGGACACTCAGACTCACATCCATCGAGTCCGTGATGCCATCCAGCCATCTCATCCTCGGTCGTCCCCTTCTCCTCCTGCCCCCAATCCCTCCCAGCATCAGAGTCTTTTCCAATGAGTCAACTCTTCGCATGAGGTGGCCAAAGTACTGG
>SJYT01054896.1:1784861-1826554 GCA_006410635.1 Cephalophus harveyi | reverse complement strand
ATCATTCCTTCCAAAGAAATCCCAGGGCTGATCTCCTTCAGAATGGACTGGTTGGATCTCCTTGCAGTCCAAGGGACTCTCAAGAGTCTTCTCCAACACCACAGTTCAAAAGCATCAATTCTTCAGCACTCAGCCTTCTTCATAGTCCAACTCTAACATCCATACATGACCACAGGAAAAACCATAGCCTTGACTAGACGGACCTTAGTCGGCAAAGTAATGTCGCTGCTTTTGAAAATGCTATCTAGGTTGGACATAACTTTTCTTCCAAGGAGTAAGCGTCTTCTAATTTCATGGCTGCAGTCAGCATCTGCAGTGATTTTGGAGCCCCCAAAAATAAAGTCTGACACTGTTTCCACTGTTTCCCCATCTATTTCCCATGAAGTGATGGGACCAGAAGCCATGATCTTCGTTTTCTGAATGTTGAGCTTTAAGCCAACTTTTTCACTCTGCTTTTTCACATTCAGCAAGAGACTTTTTAGTTCCTCTTCCCTTTCTGCCGTAAGGATGGTGTCATCTGCATATCTGAGGTTATTGATATTTCTCCCGGCAATCTTGATTCCAGCCTGTGTTTTGGCTTTAGCCAAAGAATAATTTTAATCAGAGACCTGAGAACATGCAATCACAAAAGAAAAGAGTCAAAGGAGACCAAATAGGAACAATTTAGTCATTAGGCAAAGCCAAGGACCTTTAGCTGCTCCGCAAGGGCTGTTGATGATACTCTGAGCCATGTTCTGTGAGCTGTCTTGGGCACATTTGCACCAAGCCACTTCAGTCGTATCTGACTCTTTGTGACCATGTGGACTGTAGCCCACCTGGCTCTTCTGTCTATGGGATTCTCCAGGCAAGAATACTGGAGTGGGTTGCCATGCCCTATACCAGGGGATCCTTCTGATCCAGGGACTGAACGTGCATCTCCTATGTTTCCTGCATTGGCAGGCGGGTTCTTTACAAGTGCCACCTGGGAAGCCTGAACTCCCACCAGATAAAAGAAGTTAACTACATGATCACCAGACTGCAGCTGTCACATAAGCTGCCACAATCCCAAAAACTGGCCTTAGAGAAATGAAAATAAACCTACTCTGGAACTGACGATTGTTTTCATTGATCAGTTGCTCAGTCATTTCTGACTCTTCGGGACCTCATGGACGGCAGCACTCCAGGGACCCGAAGATTAACTGTACCTAAAACAAACAAGATGAGACTGGTCAGACCACCAATGACCGATTTCAGGGTGACTGTCAGAGCTGACTGTGCCATTTCTGCATGTACCATCCCATGCTACTGCTAAGTCACTTCAGTCGTGTTCGACTCTGTGCGACCCCACAGACGGCAGCCCACCAGGCTCTCCCGTCCCTGGGATTCTCCAGGCAAGAACACTGGAGTGGGTTGCTATCTCCTTCTTCAATGCAGGAAAGTGAAAAGTGAAAGTGAAGTCGCTCAGTCATGTCCTACTCGTAGCGACCCCATGGACTGCAGCCTACCAGGCTCCTCTGCCCATGGGGTTTTCCAGGCAAGAGTACTGCAGTGGGTTGCCATTGCTTTCTCCGATACCATCCCATCTCTATCTATAAAAGTTCTTACACCCTGATTGTTGATGGGGTGGGTGGGAGTCGGCTTTTGGATAGGCATCTGCCCCCTCCCCAAACCTCCACCATTCCCAGCATCCAAAATAAAGCAAACTTTTCCTTCCACCAGCCTGGGTTTTTATTGGTTTTTGAGCAGCAAGCAACTGGACCTGGGTTTGGTAACAATATATCAGAATGCTTTGTTAAAGCTGTCCATTAAAAAGAATTCATTTCAATCAGTTCTAATGAGATGGATGAAACTGGAGCCTATTATACAGAGTGAAGTAAGTCAGAAAGAAAAACACCAATACAGTACACTAACACATATATATGGAATTTAGAAAGACAGTAACGATAACCCTGTATGCAAGACAGCAAAAGAGACATAGATGTATAGAACAGTCTTTTGGACTCTGTGGGAGAAGGAGAGGGTGGGATGATATGGGGGAATGGCATGGAAACATGTATAATATCATATAAGAAATGAATCGCCAGTCCAGGTTAGACGCAGGATACAGGATGCTTGGGGCTGGTGCACTGGGATGACCCAGAGGGATGGTACAGGGAGGGAGTTGGGAGGGGGGTTCAGGATGGGGAACATGTGTACACCCATGGTGGATTCATGTTGATGTATGGCAAAATCAACACAATATTTAAAGTAATCAGCCTCCAATTAAAATAAATAAATTTAAATTAAAAAAAGAAAGCTCTGCACAAATTAGAGCATTCACCACACACTACAGAGGTGATAAATTTATTAGCAACTTGTATAATTGATATAGATTAATGATGAGATGCAAAAAAAACCAGGATGGACAGATAAGAAAGGAAAAAGAGACTACAAGTAGGAGCTTGACTGTGTGTGCAGAGGCGTCATAGAGTGTTATAGTCTCAGTGGTGAGGGCACGATGAGTCCCTTTCTTCCTCATTACAGAACTTTGTGTCCATGCTGCATTCTTCTGATGGTGTACAAATTATGCCACAACAGCATTATCAAAGGCACTTGCTTTCTGCTCAAGGAGGAGTAACAGGCCCATACCACCTGCCCCATTAACCTTTCCTTTTTTTTTTTTTTATTAAAGTTTGTGCCTCGTGTTCACTTTTCCTTTCTTTATTGCTCATAAACATTCAATCTCTGTAGGCTTTGCTGAAATATGCAAGTTTTCCCAGAGTTACAATCCCAGTTGGTGTATCACTCGCTTTTTCCCCTTCTTATCTATGATATGCAAGTAACCATCTGCTGCTTGAAATTGCATTGTTGCCAGCATAAACTGTTAGAGGTATGTTAGAAAGATGCAAATCTGTTACTACACTACAGAGGAAAAAACCTGTTTTAAAGAATCCTAAAGGTGGCTTTATATCAAACGCTTGACTTATTTTCATTTGAGGAATGTTAAAAGGACCAGGATTGAAAAACACTGATCATAAGACCTATAGGTGTCCCGCCTAGAGATCTGTACCTCATTGGAAAATGTGTTGTTATTATTGCTATAAGGCTTTGGAGTTATACAATAGAAGGAACTCTGTAAGTTTAGTTTTGTTATTTTTGTGTGTTCATAATTTTAGTCAAAGCAGTTCTTCCTGATTGCTTCATGTAACATCCTATTGTTAGCTTCATTGCTAATTCCACAAAGCAGCTTCTACTTCTGTTCTTTGTTAATAACTAGAGACAACCAGTAGAATTAATAAATGGTTTAAATCGGTAATCTTTAAAAGGAGGATGCTCTTCAGATATACCATTCATCAAATACAAGAGGATGCCTTTCTTAGGAACTTGGAACATTTTAGATCACGCTTCTGTCTGTGGAACTGCAGGGTACATGTTACTTGAGGTTAGGAGTATAAAAGTAATCATTTCAGTTTATTATTGACAGCATTATTTGAAATTTAGGACTCAAATTACTTGTTACCAAAGAGTTGATGGGTTATTTCCTTTTTTTTTTTTTAAAGTATATCTGAGAGAAATATATCCTATCCTTTTTAAAAAATATTTATTTATTTGGTTGTACAGGGTCTTTAGGTGTCAGGATCTAGTTCCCTTGCCAGGATGAACCCAGGCCTCCTGCCCTGGGAGCCTGGAGTCTTAGCCACTGGACCACCAGAGAAGTCCCAAAAGCTGCCCGTTTGAAAAGCAGAAAGACAGTGGCCCTCTGTCTTCCACTTTAGAAATGCCTTGATAAACTCAGTCTTTGACAAAGTAAGTGATATCTTCCTAAAGCTGCATCCCAGTACCCAGAGACAATTACCAAACCGCTTCCTTTGTCTACACTAGCCACCAAGAGGTTTCTGATGAGGGTTTTCAAGAAAAGTAATAAAATATTAAAAGGGAAGCCAAAATTATGAGGGAATCTTCTGGAGTATATACAGTCAAGGCACTTGAAAGTAGAAGTGAAAAAAAAAAATGTTACATCACAGAGAACACTAGATGTCTAGAAGCCATCTAGTATCTAAATATGCTGTCTTAGAGTCTGGGACAGTCATGAAGATAAAAGTGATTAAAAGGAATATGTGCATTGAGATTCTCTGCATGTTTGAGTCTGTGTAATTTAGAGACTTTGTGTGTGGGACCCAGACTTAGAGTGTGACTGTCTGGGCCAAGCCGAGGTCACTAATGCACAGAAGAATGTATTCACTGCTCCAGATGCCCTGGGTCTGTTTTAGGGTGGCTGTACATCCCATCTCCTCTGACCAACAGGAAATTGAAGTGCACAGGATTTGCCCAACTGTGTAATTTTCCTGAAACTGTACCAAGATTTATCCAGCTATGCTACCCTTAGAGAGTATAAAACTTTACTTTTAGAGCAGAAGGAAATAAAAATATCATTCTGAGGTTCTCCACTCAGTACTTTGAAGAGATGTGGCACATAGCAAGTGCTCACAAGTTTTGTTGAATAATTAATAAAATAGACCAAATGGTTTAAAGAGCTGTTACAAAGGAG
This sequence comes from Cephalophus harveyi, assembly GCA_006410635.1. Taxonomy (NCBI): domain Eukaryota; kingdom Metazoa; phylum Chordata; class Mammalia; order Artiodactyla; family Bovidae; genus Cephalophus; species Cephalophus harveyi. The sequence goes on along the minus strand of SJYT01054896.1, from coordinate 1,822,047 downwards.
TGATGGCAGTGAGGACCTGATTATAGTGAGTCCGAGGAAGAATAAAAAGAACAGTAGGGGAGAGAGGAGGGGAAGAAACACTGTTGAGGAGTTTCACTGTTAAAAGGATAAGGAAAAGGAATAGAAGAGAAAGATAGGGTAACTTGAGTTTTTATGAAAACAAGTTATTTTTTCAAGTGGATATAATATGGCATGTTTTTATTTCAATAGGAATGATTTATTAGAGTGATGTTTTTGGGATGGACAAAAAGTTTGCCCCGGTTTTTCAGTAAGATGTTATGGAAAAATCCGAATGAACTTCTGGGCCAACCTAATAAGATTGATTGTGGAAGAGATAGAGGGAGAGAGTACTAGAGCAGTGCCTTTCAGGGGGTGAGAAGCGCTTGCCATGAAGAGAGAGGCCGGCTTTAGATAAGAGCACTGGTCTGCGGGTTATAGGGAACTAGAGAATCTACGGAAGCAGATGGATGCAGGCTAGCAGATGCTGGCGCATAAAATAGTTCTCTTCTGACTTCATGTTTCAAATTGAAAAGTAACTGATATCACCAGCATAGAATAAGTGGCAAGAAGTATTTCAGGTTTAAGGAGAAAAGGGTACGAAAGAGTATAGAAAGGTGAGAGATTGAATAAACCACCGAAATTGCCAGGCAGACCTTACAAATTACTGCATTTTCCTTAAAGTGTACTTTCTTAACTCCTCTACTCTCTAGATTTATACAGAAATTGAAACCAGGTGCACAAAGAAAAAATTTTACTCTCTTAGAAGAAATTGTACTTTTCCCAGTAGTGTTTAAAAGTTCTTGCAAAACAATCATATTAATCTTTTACAAATATAATTGAATTTGTATACATAGTTAAACTTAATGTTACAGTTCCTACCAAAGACTGGCTTATATCCTGACTTCAGGTTATACAAATCAGAGAAATAGTTTGCACACTGCAATTCAATTCAACTGTGTCACCTTTTAAGTAATATGGTATTCAGTTCAGTTCAGTTGCTCAGTCGTGTCCGACTCTTTGCGACCCCATGAATCACAGCACTTCAAGCCTCCCTGTCAATCACCAACTCCCGGAGTTCACTCAGACTCACGTCCATCGAGTCAGTGATGCCATCCAGCCATCTCATCCTCGGTCGTCCCCTTCTCCTCCTGCCCCCAGTCCCTCCCAGCATCAGAGTTTTTCCAATGAGTCAACCCTTTGCATGAGGTGGCCAAAGTACTGGAGTTTCAGCTTTAGCATCATTCCTTCCAAAGAAATCCCAGGGCTGATCTCCTTCAGAATGGACTGGTTGGATCTCCTTGCAGTCCAAGGAAACCAAGTATGATTTTGGACACTTAGAATATTATATCTTTCAATTTTAATATCTTTTGTGAATATGAAAAGTATTTATATTTCAAAAAGATCACAATAAGAAAAATATAATCTGGAAACAGTGTTTTCACTGTACATACATGAAAGAGAACATAAAACAGTACATAAAATGGGGGTTTCAGGCTTCTAGAAGTAAATGAACTAAATATCCTGAAGATATTTTCTCCAAGGTCTTATTGATCTGCTCTTCCTGTTGCCTGGAAAACCTGAGGAAGAAGGGAAAAAAGTAGAGAATATGGCCAAAGAATCCTTTACATAGGTAAATCTTTCTGTCTAGTGAATTACTATATGTATTGTTACATAAAATATCAACTATAAAAATGCTCCAATCTGCTTAAAATTATTTTATGTAAATTTGGGGAACTAGACAAAGATAGATATGGTAAACAAATTTCAGAGATAAAGAAACTAACAGTTTAAAAAGTACACATTTCAGCCCCTGACTCCTGGCTTAATTTACTTATCTTTCTTTACACTGAAATTGCCTCCCACAGATTCTAGCTATAAGAACTATAATTGTTTTGGAGATTCTGTATGGTAGGAACCTTAACAGAGAATGTAATTATTATTTTCAGTAGTGTGTGGAATGCGCACAGGATTTATAATAAGTGTTCATATATTCAAGGTCATTACCATGATTAGTTATGTATGACACACACTTCCAAGAATGTTAATACCTTATTTGAGGAAACTGAGGCAAAAAACTTGTTCAGACAGTGAGTGGCAAAGAAAAAAGTAACAGCTTAGTCTTGCAATCTTGATCCCAGAGAAAAAATAATTTATGGGAGTTATTTTATCCCTGCTAATCTTTTATCTTCTATCCATGCTTTTTGCTACAGCATTGAGATATTTTAGAAAACATTCTTCGTCTTGAGACACATGCTGAGATTGTCCTATGAATACCTCTGAGAACCCCAGCCTCAGTACAGTTTGACATAGGTCAGTCAGAAAAATGATGGGCTGGCAGATCTGAGCGTGATATGAGTCACAGCATATCCGGTGCACAGTTTCAGGAACAGACTTAATATCCACATACTTTTGGGTCATCATACTCCAGCAGTTACTAAATTTTCTCAATGGCAGAAATGGCAATGGCCTCACAAGGAATCTTTCACTGATTATCCTCTTATATAAGTAGGAGACAATGACATGTTCTCCCTCTTGGAGAAGAGTGGGAATCAGAGGGCAACTGGGAAACTCAGCAAAGAAAACTCTAAAAGGTAAGTTCAAAGGAGGTTCCTATTGCATATTGAAAAGCAGAAGGTCATAAAGCTAAGAGGAATAGCAGATGGCATAATGTCCTGATTGCACCTGAAGCAGAATAAAGCAAACACACAAACAGTGGGGACGATGTGTGAAAGTGAAAGTGTGAGTCGCTCATTCGTGTCCGTCTCTTTGAGACCCCATGGTCTATACATGGAACTCCCCAGGCAAGAATACTGGAGTGCTTTGCCATTCCCTTCTCCAGGGGATCTTCCCGACCCAGGGATCAAACAGAGCTCTCTTACACTGCAGGCACATTCTTTACCATCTGAGCTCCCAGGGAAACCCTGAGGAATACGTATATCTTCGGTTAAGTACTTGAGTGAGGAGGTGTGCCAGATGAGGACATTCTCTGTTGGGATACTTTATTTGATCAGGTTGATAATTTATTATGTGGGAAAATTTAAAGGTAAGCATTTATAATGTAGTTCAATCAAATGACTTTGACATGTGTAATGGAGTGTGAGTTATAAGATACATTTGTTCAGGCACTTCAACCTGACATATGATTATTTTTAGTAACTTGATTATTTAATTCCAAAGCAAATATGCCTGGCTGGTTTCATTATAAGTTCAAAATATTTATTTATTTGAAGTTCATTCTTTCAGAGCTTTCAGTTTATAAGAGAAGAATCAGGAGCAGAAAACATGGATTATTATCTCTGTTATAGACTTAACTATCTCTTTCCAAAATTCATATGTTGAAGCTCCAAGACCTCAGAAGATGACTGCATTTGGAGAGAAGGCCTTTAAGGAGGTAATTAAGTTAAGATGGGGTTCTTAGGATGGGCCCTAGTGTAATATGACTGGAGGGTTTCTAAGTAGAGATTAGAACACGACACAGACAGAAGGATGACTGGACAAGAAAACAGTGAGAAGCTGTCCAGCCACACACCAAGGAGAGAGGCCTTGGAAGAAACCAAACATGCTGACATTTCCATCTCGGAATTCTAGCTCCCAGATTTGTGAAAAAATACATTTCTGTTATCTGAGTCACCAGTCTGTGGTATTTTGTTATAGGAGCCCTAGAAGATAATATTATCTTCAGTGTACATTTAACCCAGCGATCTCACTACTGCAGGCATTCACCCTGCAAAAAACAAATTCAAAAAGATACATGCACCCCAATGTTGATTACAGCACTGTTTACAATAGCCAAGACCTGGAAGCAACCTAAATGTCTATCAACAGATGAATGGATAAAGTAGTCGTGGTACACATATACAGTGAATATTACACAGCCATAAAAAATGAACAAATTTGGGTCAGCTGAACTAGGTGGGTGAACCTACACCTGTTATACAGAGTGAAGGAAGTCAGAGAGAAACAAATATCATATATCAAAGAATATATATGGAATCTAGAAAAAATGGTATTGATGAACCTATTTTCAGGACAGGCGCACATTGAGAATGGACTTGTGGACACAGCAGGGGAAGGAGAAGGTGGGACGAATTGAGAGGGTAACATTGGCATATATACATTACCATGTGTAAAACAGGGAGAAGGCAATGGAACCCCACTCCGGTACACTTGTCTGGAAAATCACATGGATGGAGGAGCCTGGTAGGCTACAGTCCATGGGGTTGTGAAGAGTTGGACATGACTGAGCGACTTCCCTTTCACTTTTCACTTTCATGCATTGGAGAAGGAACTGGCAACCCACTCCAGTGTTCTTGCCTAGAGAATCCCAGGGATGGGGGAGCCCGGTGGGCTGCCGTCTATGGGGTCACACAGAGTCGGACACGACTGAAGTGACTTAGCAGTAGCAGCAGTGTAAAACAGATTGCTAGTGGGAAATTGTTGTATAACACAGGGATTTCAGCCAGTGCTCTGTGATGACCTTGAGCGGTGGGACAGGGGGTGTGGGAGGGAGGCTCAACAGGGAGGAGACCCATGCATACTTATGGCTGATTCATGTTGCTGTTGAGCAGAAATCAACACAACATCGTGAAGCAATTTCCCTCCAAATAAAAAGACATTAAAAAATAAATTGATCCTGGTGTGTTCAGTCACTAAGTCGTGTCCAACTCTTTGCAACCCCATGGACTGCAGCACGCCAGGCTTCCCTATCCTTCACTGTCTCCCAGAGTTTGCTCAAACTCATGTCCAGTTGAGCTGGCGATGCTGTCTAACTAACCACCTCATCCTCTGCCATCCTCTTCTTGTTTTGCCTTCGATCTTTCCCAGCATCAGTCTTTCCCAATGAGTCAGCTCTTTGCATCAGGTGGCCAAAGTATCGGAGCTTCGGTTTCAGCATCAATACTTCCAATGAATATTCAGTGTTGATTTACCTTAGGGTTGACTGGTTTGACCTCCGTGCAGTCCAAGGGACTCTCAACAGTCTTCTCCAGCACCACAATTCAAAAGCATCAGTTCTTCGGCTTTTTTATGGTTCTTCTTTATGACCCAACTCTCACATCCATACATGACTACTGGGAAAACCATAGCTTTGACTAGACAGACCTTTGTCAGCAGAGTGATGTTTTTGCTTTTTAATACACTGTTAGGTTTTTCATAGCTTTCCTCCAAGGAGTAATCATCTTTAAATATCATGGCTGCAGTCACCCTCTGCAGTGATTTTGGAGCCCAAGAAAATAAATTCTATCACTTCTTTCACCTTTTTCTCTTCTACTTGCCATGAAGTGATGGCACTGGATGCCATTTTTGGCATGGCTTTTTGAATGTTGAGTTTTAAGCTAACTTTTTCACTCTCCTCTTTTACCCTCATCAAGAGGCTCTTTTGTTCCTCTTCAGTTTCTGCCTTGCTAAATAACTAAGCCTTTAGGGAAAAATACAGTCTGAGGAGAAGTAAGGAAAATAAATATCACTATTAAAGGGAATTGCATTCTCTTGAGAGTAGGAAGGGAAGGTTGAAAAGATAAAAGCTTCACAGAAGAAGCGGCATTTGGGCCTTGAGGAGAGTCTTTTATTTTCTCAAGGCAAAACTGCCAACTGCTGTCATGTAGGAAATACTTTATACTGAGACCCAGTGTATTAAAATCTAAACCTTCTTAGACACAAGTCCTCTTTTTCTAGGCAAAAGGAGATTCACGTCATTGGACTCATCTCAAAATCCAGTAGTGAACATTGGTTGGAACCTACTGGAGAATAAACAAATTCCCAAAGATAAACTAAACCTTTGCCAGAACTATCTACTTGGGCTAAATGTTTACAATTAGTAAATGATAAGCAGATGCATGACACATTAATCATTGAAATTTGGTTGATATTGTTTACTTGGTAAGTCAGCCCAATTTTTTTGCAACCCCATGGACTGTAGTCCGCCAGACTCCTTTGTCCATGAGATTTCCCAGGCAAGAATGCTGGAGTAGATTGCCATTTCCTTCTCCAGGGGATTTTCCTATCCCACAGATTGAACTCACAGCTCCTGCATTGACATGTGGATTCTTTACCACTGAGCAACCTGGGAAGTCCAATCACTGAAAATAATTAAATTTTAAATTAGATTTAGCATAAACAATTTTATTTATCTTTTCTAGAACTGAGTGACAGGCAATATTTCTGTTGCCGGTAGGATTCTGTTACAAGTAATAGAATACCTGTCCCAAATGCCTGAGGCAAAAGAGGGCAATTTCTTAACTCCTAGGAATAAGATCCAGGTTGGTGGGGGAAGGATGATGCCTCTTCGGGAGCATCTTGAGTTCAATCTGAAATGAAGTTGCAGGATTTCATCTCCTTCCTCTGCTCCGTTGGGGATCTTCTCTTTTCAGGTTTTGAGACAACACTCACAATAATTACATTTTTTAAGAACTCACTGAGGTTTATTTTTACATATAGTAAAATGACTTATTAAAGAATACCATTTGATGAGCTTCAACACATGTACTTATGTCTATATATTTAAAACCATCATCACAGTCAGAATAGCAAAACTGCTTGCCGCCCACAAAAGTACCTGCATGCTCCTTGGCAATTTCATCTCTCATTTCACCTTGGTCCCATTCTGTGATTATGACAGGCAATCATTGATCTGCTTTTTGCCATTATGGATTACTTTGTAATTCCTGGAATTTTATGTAAATGGATAATAGAGTATCCACTCTTGTATTGCTTTTTTCACCAAACATAATGAATTTGACATTCATCCATATTTTGGTTATATCAATAGTTTGTTTCTTTTTTACCTATGAGAGAATTCCATTGTATGCATATAGTTTACCACATGCTGTTTATTTACCTTTTGATAGACATTTTGTGTTTTTTCCCTAGATTGAGACTATTACAAATAAAGCTATTTTTGAGAACTATTTTTCCATATTCACTGTATTTTTATTCTGCAATAGGTACTATAGCTTGGTAGTTTAAAAATCTTATCTCCATTAAATGATTTTTGCATACTTTGGGCAAATTTTCTTCAAGTCCCTGTCTTGTTCTTGTGTGTGTTGAATTTTGTTTTTGTCAGGATGATGTCCTAGGTTCAGAAGAATTCTGATGGTGTTAGGTTAAATACTTGCTGGAGTATTTTTTCATTTGACCTCAATTAGGTTAGCTGATTTCTGCTACTCTGCCTTTAATAACGTTGCTTTTGCCTGGAATGAACCTTTCATGATATGTGCTGTCAGAGTACTTAAAATAATAGAGAGCTGGAATTTCATCAAGTATACAGAACAGGTGGTATGGTTATTTTTGTACTTTCTTGCTGTTAAATGTGAGGCAAATTCACTTGGAGACTTGAGTTCATTATAATTCATGCCACCTGCAGCAAAGTTGATTATCCAATATCTAACTATAACTACCTAAAACAATATAATGATTTTGAACAAACTGATTTCATTTAGTTCATAATACTCAGTTACCTCCTATAAGAAGATGGAATAGTAATAGTAATAAACAGATAGAGGCTTTGTGAAAATTAAATGAAATATATATATGTATATATATATATATTTATGTGTGTGCATATGTATATATATACATATGCACACACATAAATGTGCTTAGAACAGTGTCTGTCATTTAGTAAATATAGAATGGTATAGGTATCAATCTATCCATTTATCTATCTATAGTAATAAACAGAGGCTTTGTGAAAATTAAATGAAATATATATATATATATATATATATATATACACACACACACACACATAAATGTGCTTAGAACAGTGTCTGTCATTTAGTAAGTATAATGTAGAATGGTATAGGTATCTCTCTATCCATTTATCTATCTACCCAGGAGATGGTGAAGAACAGGGAAGCCTGGCGTGCTGCTATCCATGGGACTGCAAAGAGTCAGACACAACTGAGAGACTGAACAACAACAACATCTATTTATTTACCTACCTATTTTCTGAGAGCTCTTATAAGGCTGAAAATTTTCTAACTACCAGAAAGTTGATCATGATGTGAGCTTTAAGCTAAAAAAATAAAACTACTTAGGAAATCAAATAAGAAGCATGTTAAGACTTTGGGCAATATTATTGAATTGTGTGCTCCAAAAAAGATGTGTTGAAGTCTTAACTTCCTGTGTCTGTGAATGTGATCCTATTTGAAAATAGGGTTTTTGCAGATGTTATCAAGATTAATTTATATGGATTAGAACAGGCCTTAATTCAATGACTGGTGTCATTGAATTAAGAAAAGAGAATGTGGACATGGAGACATATAGAGACACAGGGAAAAGGGTCCTGTAAAGACAAAGGAGAAGATTGAAATTATGGTGATACAAAGAAATGCCAAGGACTTCTGGCAGCCATCAGAAGCTAGAAGAGGTAAGGAAATATTCCCTAGATCAGTCAGAGGGAACAGGATGGACACTGTGATTTCAGACGCTTAGCTTTCAGAACCGGAGAAGGCAATGGCACCCCACTCCAGTACTCTTGCCTGGAAAATCCCATGGACGGAGGAGCCTGGTGGGCTGTAGTCCATGGGGTCGCTGAGTCAGACACGACTGAGCGACTTCACTTTCACTTTTCACTTTCATGCATTGGAGAAGGAAATGGCAACCCACTCCAGTGTTCTTGCCTGGAGAAACCCAGGGATGGGGGAGCCTGGTGGGCTGCCATCTGTGGGGTCGCACAGAGTCGGACACGACTGAAGTGACTTAGCAGCAGCAGCAGCAGCAGCTTTCAGAACTGTGAGAAAGTAAATTTCTGTTGTTTTAAGCTGCCTAGTGTGTGGTACTTAGTTGTCATTAACTTCAAATATTTTTGTAAAGAAAAAGCTAAGTAAATAAACAAATAAGTAAAATCTCTAGTCTTAGAAGCCTAAAATTTGCAGTTAAAATAGTCCAACAATAAACAAAATGTCTGTTCAACTGGCTGAATTGTTGTATATGCTTCATTTTCTAGGTTATCTTCTCTCTTTGCTTAATCATTTGCTGGTGACTCAGATGGCAAAGAATCTGCCTGCAATGCAAGAGACCCAGGTTTGATCCCTGGGTCAGGAAGATCCCCCTGGAGAGGGAAATGGCTACCCACAGTGAACCATCATGTTGTGCTTGAATTTCAAACATTTCACATAATTTTTCAGTCCCGAGGGCTTATATTATTGAAACAATCAAATTCTTTAAATGAAAGAAAATTTTGTCACAGTGCTTCCTTTTTTGTGACAAAAAAAGAAAATAAACTAAAATTTTAAAATTACACTTAATTTCTTGACCAAGCATTTTGTTTGCACTTCTATTTACATGGTTTATCCTACTTTCAAATTCTTTTCTTGGTCTTAAATAACCAAAAAACTCAAAGAATTGTCTGATTATGATTGGTAATTTTACAAAATGATGTTCAAGCAGGTATCTTGTTCTTTTTTGTGTAAAAAATGTAACACAAATTGAGCGGTTCACAGAGCCTCAGAGCAACAGAATAACCAAACAAAAGCAAAATAAACACAAATTTAATTACTGTAAGAAGAAAAGGAATGTCATTAATTTAGAAAATTGTCTCTCAGTTGATTGATGCTAAGTGTCACAGTGAGCCATTATTATTTAGAAACTGAAAGACTGAATATACACATGGACAATAGCCAAACTATACAAAAATACAATTCTAACCCACAATCTGCAGCAAAAAGCCCAGGAAACCAATCCATTCTCTACAGTAATCAGCCAACCTGCTATCTATAAGTTGGATTTCTGGGAAGTCAGACCACCATCTCTAGTAACAATCTAAGAAGCTAAACTCCTGTATCAATTGGCCTGAAATGGCCAGGACTTGATTAATAACTAACAGCTTCCTTAATTTTCATCTCCACTTCCAATTTAAGACCAACCCGTGGGAGCCAAATATGCACCCCTAACCAATCACATGGGCTTCTCTGATGGCTTATCTGGTAAAGAACCTGCCTGCAATGCAGGAAACCTGGGTTCGATCCCCAAGTTGGGAAGATCCCCTGGAGAAGGGAAAGGCTGCCCTCTCCAGTATTCTGGCCTGGAGAATTCCATGGACTGTGTAGTCCATGGGGTCGCAAAGAGTCAGACAGGACTGAGCGACTTTCACTTTCACTTTCAACCAATCACATAGGGTACCCAGTCTCTAGGTACCCCATCTGTAGCTTCCCCTGCCAAAGACTATTCCAGTCAAGGCACACCTGGAGCCTTCTCTTTTCTACAAAACTTTCCCAGTCCTCTCTCTGCCTTCGAGTCTCTGCCAAAACACCAGTGATGGTAGTTGCCTCTTGCTCTGAATAAATAAACTTTACCTCTTCTTACACAAACCTTTTGGGTAAGAGAGCTAAGTAGAGGAACAATTCCTAAAAACTAGTGACTATTCCTATGGTTTTACTTCTAATAGTTGGATCTATGCAACCATAAGCACTCAATAGATATAACTGTTGAATAATCTATCTATAATTCTAAACTTACATAGCCTTTATTCATTTATTTGTAGAGATAATGTAGATAGCATTGGGCATATTCAATGATGAGTAATAATTGAGTTGTGTGAACATGTTCAGTTTGGCACCAATGATTATTCTCTAAAGACAAGAAATAGCTGCAACATTTTATTCTATCACATACAAAGTATGGAAGTAATTGGTGTCACCAATGCATTCAATTCACAGAGACCAGGCAAAGTACATTTTTTCCTTATCTTAGTTCAGGAGATGACAGTGGATTCACAGGTTTATTAAATGCATCATTTTAAATTGAATTCTCTTACATATGATTTACATGATGCTTGGTTTGTTAGTTTCAAAACTAAAGTCTTATTTCCAAATTGTATTTTTCTCATTGTTACTAAAGGAATTTATTAATATATTCAGTTTTCCATTTAATTTTTGTCTTTTATCCAGTAGAATTGATTTTTCTGTGTACACTCATGAAATCATCACCATTATCTAAGCAAAAAACATGTCCACCACCTCTAAAAGGATCCCCCTGCTCTCTTTGTTACTTTTATTTTTTGATAAAAACACTTAATGTAAGATCTACCCTTTTACCCCAGTAGAGTTGATATGGTATAACTAAAGTACCATCAACTATTCATAGAAAGAATAGCCCAGCTGTTTAAAAACTGGTTTATGTATAAGGTAAATGGAATAAAATTGTATTAGCAGATTATCCATCAATATTAATATTATACTAAAGTCTTGCTTGATATAGTAGAAAAAAAAACAACATATCCTGGGTATAGATTCTAGCTTTGTCTTGGCCTTAACTGACTGAGACTTGGATAAATGGATAATAATTTTTGGACATGTTTCACTATTATAAAATGAATTGGACTAGATGATACCCAAGATTTCTTTGTGCTCTTGCACTAGCATTTTTAAATGACTTGAAAACGCTGCAAATTATACTCTGTTCTTGATAAAAATATCATTATAACTGGAATGAGCAATATTGAGCAAGAGCATCTTAAAGTCAACACTGGATCATTCAGTATCTGATTACCTGGCTTGTAAATATTACACACCCTGCTCCTTTCTCTATTTGCCTGGCATTTCATAATGTTTCTTTCTAAGGCTGCCTTTGTCACTTCAGATTTCTCAGTCTAGAGCTGCACTAACTGGTATGGGAACCAGTAGTCACAAGTGGCTATTCAACATTTGAAACACAGCTGCTACTGCTAAGTCGCTTCTGACTTAGCACAGAGTCATGTCTGATTCTGTGCGACCCCATAGACGGCAACCCACCAGGCTCTCCCGTCCCTGGGATTCTCCAGGCGAGAACACTAGAGTGGGTTGCCATTTAGTGCTACTGAAAACCAAAATGTTTGTTTTAATGAATATGAATACTTCAGTAATTGGAAAACTATTGGAACAACTTAGGTATATGAATATACTTTTTGACTGTACATTTTATGACATCTAAATATTGAACATTAATAAAAACTTAATGTCTGATTCAAGATGGCTTGTAAGTGAAAGATAAATGCCAGATTCAAAGACTTAGTATAAAAAAGTAAAATATTTCATTAATAATTTTATATTAATTATATCTAAAAATGATAATATTTGGAACATACAGAGCTAGATATAAAAATATAATTCTGTTGCTTCTTTTCTAACTATTAAAATATTTAATTGTTTTTAGTTGGTTTGAAATCTATCTCTTTGAGACAGTGCTGGTTTAATATATTTAAGGCTCTTCCTCAACTTTCTCTGGGTAATTGATTTGCATTCTCTATGCTCAGTTTGCTGTCACTTTGCAAATCCTAGGGCATTCCCAGGAAACTTTCCATCTCCCAGCATTTCCCTCAATGGCTCTCCTTTAGTCTCCATTAAGGAAACTCAAAATCCATGTCTATACTTATAAAATCCCTTACACTATTCCTTTTATTTGAGTTAAGTCTGATTATAAATTCCATAAACTGACAAGCTATCTGAGGTAGAAGAGAGATGGATATTCAGTTCAGTTCAGTTCAGTTCAGTCACTCAGTCGTGTCCGACTCTTTGCGACCCCATGAATCGCAGCACGCCAGGCCTCCCTGTCCATCACCATCTCCCGGAGTTCACTCAAACTCTAGTCCATCGAGTCCGTGATGCCATCCTGCCATCGCATCCTCTGTCGTCCCCTTTCCTCCTGCCCCCAATCCCTCCCAGCATCAGAGTCTTTTCCAATGAGTCAACTCTTCTCATGAGGTGGCCAAAGTACTGGAGTTTCAGCTTTAGCATCGTTCCTTCCAAAGAAATCCCAGGGCTGAGCTCCTTTAGGATGGACTGGTTGGATCTCCTTGCAGTCCAAGGGACTCTCAAGAGTCTTCTCCAACACCACAGTTCAAAAGCATCAATTCTTTGGCGCTCAGCTTTCTTCACAGTCCAGCTCTCACATCCATACATGACCACTGGAAAAACCATAATATCTCTGCTTTTCAATATGCTATCTAGGTTTCTCATAAGCGTCTTTTAATTTCATGGCTGCAGTCACCATCATGGATATTAGAAAGATACTAAAGTGTTTTGCAGGCTAAAAACTGTCTTTTATCAAACACATGATAATAAATAAGTAAAAACATGTTTAAGAGTAATAAATAGTGGAGCCTTTAATGTTTAAGCTGATCAAATAATTACTTGTCTTTTATTTTTTATTTGTTTAAATATAAATTTATTTATTTTAAATTTCAGTTTCCTTGCTGTTTAAGGAAAATAACAAGGACAATGAAGGGGACTAAATGTAAGTTGGGTAATCATATGCTAGTTACTTATTATTCATTAACAGTTATCTGATAATACCAGAAGGGTTCTGACAGTAATCGTAGTGCCTACTTATTTAGAGATTCTTTTTAGAAATATGTGAGTCATTTAAACTCAGTTCAAAGTTTGGGTGAAAAAGGCCTTCAATAATGTTTCAGAATTACTAGCTCTCTTTTATCAAACAAACCTTTGAAAACAACTTTAAAGACTGCTTTTAGAAGTTAGCAGCTGATTAAGTGCCCAGGAAATAAAATATTTAGGAATTTTAGGCTAAGATTATTTTTCTGTTTAGTAACTAATTCAATAAATATTTGCTGAATGTCACCTATGTGAGGCAAAACTCTAAGAGAAGACACACATAAATAAAACACAATCCTTGATCTTGAAGGTTAAGAGCTTGTCTTTATAATTCCCCCACTAATGTTAGTGGGTACTTGGGGGAATTATAAAAACAAAAATTATATATTTTTTCTCATGTGTTGTTTTTTCTTTTCACAAACTTAAAGAATCTCCTTTCCCCATATCTACTAGTATCGAGTCCCTCAAAAGTCTGAACCCTGCAAGCACTAGCTAACTCCAAATCCTTACCCCAGTGAGTAATAATCTTTTGTTATGGGTCCACTGCTGGAAGAGTAAAGCTGAATGCTCCCAGAAGGCAGGAGGAGAGGCTGGACTTCAAGGTACAGGATGGAAGTGGCCCTACTCTGTGAGCTAAAATCCACAAGAGGGAAACAGTAGAGGAATCCAAAACATTATTTCAACACCATGCTTCACAACATGGCAGCCTCTCCAAATAGAATTAGCTACATCCAACCCACAAAAGTCATACATATTCTAGAGAGGGAAGACTGGGGAGGTGGGGGAGAGAAGAGAATGCCTGTGTGCCTGCGTGCTCAGCTGGGTCTGACTCTTGGTGACCCCTCAGACTGCAGCCTACCATTCCTCTCTCCATGGGGCTTCCCAGGCAAGAATACTGGCCTGGGTTGCCATTTCTTTCTCTAGGGGATCTTCCCAACCTGGGATTGAACCTGGGTTTCCTGCACTGGCAGGTGGATTCTTTATCACTTGAGCCACCTGGGAAACCCCTTAAGTAGGCTAAGCAGAAGAAATGAAGGGATAGGGCAAGCACCTCCCTTGCCTGCCACATACACGGAGTGAAGGGAACTTCCTGCCCATCCCAAGAGCTGGTGGGATGGAGCTTGATATTTATTTTACTACTTTTTAGAAACCTATTATTTAATATTGGAGTATAACAGATTAACAATGTTGTGATAGTTTCAGGTGGACATCAAAAGGACTCAGCCAGACATACACCTGTATCCACTCTCCACCACCAGGATTTCCTGGTGTCTCAGTTCCTAAAAAATACACTTGTAATTTAGGAGACCACATGAAATGCAGGAGACACGGATTCAATCCCTGGTTGGGAAGATCCTCTGGAGGAGGAAATGGCAACCCACTCCAGTATTCTTACCTGTGAAATCCCATGGACAGAGGAACCTGGTGGGCTACAATCTGTGGAGTCACAAAGAGTCAGACATGACTTAGAGACTAAACCACCAATTCTCCCCAGACTCCCCTCCCATTCAGACTGCCACATAACACTGAGCAGAGTTCTCTGAGCCTGGTATTTCTGATTTAGAATCGTGAAGCCATGTGATAGTGCTAATATATGAGCCTGAGAAGAAAATTCATATTGTCACAGGTTGATACCCAAAGTTGATGGTCAGACAACAGTCTGGGCTGTAAATAAATAGCTGAATAAACACCTGCATTGCCAAGCCAAGCAAATTTACTTCCCACTGCCTCAGCTACCCTGGTTCAGGTTCCACTTCTCTGGAATTCTTGGACTTTTCTCAATCCAGCAACTATAAAGGTAATGCTTGGCACGTTAGGAGCCCCAGGACCTCACTCCAACATGAAAGCAATTATCCTTTGATTGTTCTGTCCATACACATCCATTCATGGTGTTAATATTGTGACATACACACTGTTTACAGGCCATCAAATCTGCCAAAAATTAAGTTACAAAAAATTTTTAGACAATTTAAAAAGAAATTAAGTCTACTACTTTATTATTTAAATATATGAAATAGTAAAGATTACTTCCTTCATTTTGAATATTGCTCAAAATTCTTTTCATTTTTCTCCTTTGCATTTAAAATATATTGAGGTTTATGGAAGAACTATATTTTAAAATAGAAAATAATAACTAAATACTATCCAAGAAAGTCAACAATTAGGTGCTAATATTAAAAGCATCAGCTGATCCACTGAATTATTGATACTTAGGGAATTTTTTGTTTGCTTAATTTTGTTTTGCTATTTCATTCTCTAAGGTTTGGGGCTTTGCAGGTGGCCCAGTGGTAAAGAACCCTCCTATAATGCAGGAGACTGAAGAGACATGGGTTCCATCCCTGGGTCGGGAAGATCCCCTGGAGTAAGAAATGGCAACCCATTCCAGTATTCTTGCCTGGAAAATCCCATGGACAGAAGAGACTGGCAGAGCTACAATCCATGGGCTGCAAAGAGTCAGACACAGCTGAACAACTGAGTGCACACGCACGTTTCTAAATATACCATTATGTGTAGTGGGAGAATACTTTTGACATATTAACCAATGTATCCCTCTAATTTCTTTTATTATTACTATTTTTATTATTTTCTTTTTTACCACAAGGCTTTCCCTCTATTAAAACTAATTATTGAAAATAGAAAATATAGAGTTCCAATATGGTGTGCATACTCAGAATATTCAAAATCTAGCTTTGGATACCAAAACAGACTTTTAAAACACAGAGATAACTATATTGAAAGTTAATTTCTCATTTGTAAGAACTGAGTATTTTGGAACTCAAAAGACTAAGTCTTGATGGGAGCAGAGCATGAATATTAAGCCAAAGGCAACATATTACAAGAGCAATAATAAAAGAGCCAAATCTTCCAACCTAAGGACTACCCAAGCTCGGCAAGGAGAGAAAAGAAGAGATGAGACCAAGGGGAGGGATTTGTGGTAAGAGGACCCAACCTGAAAATCCTGATCATCAACACTGAGAACTGTCAAGTCTCTACATGAGACTGGCCAGGGAGTCCTGTGTAAGCTGAGACTGCCTTGGGAGCCCAACCCATCACCAAGCCAGTGACTATAACACACTCTCCCAGGTGAGAACATAGGATTTCTTGTATGTCTAAGTGATGCATATCATCAGCCAATAAACAGGAGTAATATCCATCCCTACCCTGCGGGAACCACCAATATCATCAATCTCCCTGCTAATGTGCCAGAATATTATTGAATCTTTCCAATCCCAGTCATGCACCTCCTGCCAAACATAAAGTCTGGATACCTCGAAGGCCAGTGATAGTACAAAAGAGGCCTATATGATGTGGAAAAGAAAACCTCAGCACCTTTACTTTGTTGGGGCGGGGGTGCAGAAAGGAATTGGGCTTCCCAGGTGGCACTAGTGGTAAAGAACCCTCCCGCCAAAGCAGGTAGATGTAAGAAATGCAGATTAGATCCCTGGGTTGGGAAGATCCCTCGGTAGAGGGCATGGCAACTCACTCCAGTATCTTTGCCTAGAGAATCTCATGGACAGGGAAGCCTGGTGGGCTACAGTTCATAGCATCACAACAAATTGGACATGACTGAAACAACTTAGCACATGTGCACACAGAAAGGAATTAGCTCACAATTCCAGCCTTTCTTCATTTGAATACCGATTACATACAATTTTCTGCTCTCATATGGAAAAATGTAAAAATAACTGAACTTGCAGTAAAAATATCTTTCAAGGCCTAAGTTTACCTTGTACATGAAAGGGTTCCTAATAAATGAAAAAATAAAGAACTCACCAGATACTGGATAAGAATCTTATTACTCCTTGATATAACTTGACAACGTTGATTTTTTTTTTTGCCTTTAAAGGTTTATCTTCAGTTTCTTATTAATCTATTTCTCATTCAAATATGGAGATAAAATTGTTCGAAGGTTTTTCCATGTCTTTTAATCATTGAGCTGCTGCTGCTGCTGCTAAGTCACTACATCCATCTTATTTTAAAAATCACATTCACTCTTTATTTCAACAAGGTAATGTGAAAAAAAAAAACTCTGCCTTTTAGGGTTTTATTTTATGATTTATGTATTTATTTATTGTCAAAAGGCAATCCTCATCTTCCCTCAGCAGGCTTGAAAGGGACCAGATGTTTCCTATCATGTGTTTCCTCAGTTCTTCAGTTCATTTTTGACATGTTGAAATTGGAGTATTTATCACTGTTGGTGTTGTGCTCAGCAATTGCTATCTGTCAATTTCACAGAAACATCCTCTAAAGTGAGCTAGCATCATCTAGACTAGGGCTACCTAATTTGACTATCATAACAACATGTAGTCAAAAATCTCAATCAAATAGGAGTATTGAATAAAGTTTCACTTTCCATAGCATATGCATGCTCAAATTAGCTGTTTAGACTGATTTGAATTTTCAGCATTAAAGAGGTCTTAGAAAGGACTGAAGGCATTTTCCAACTATATTTCAAAATAATAATAAAGCATAAGTAATTACAAAGGCATTTTTAAATAGGTAAAACCCTTTAATCTGGAAAGCATTCCATGTTATTGCTATTATCATTATAATGAAATGGCCATAGTTATAATCCATATTTCAATGTATTTTATAATTTGATAAGAACTCAGAAATTTAACCCATAATTCTCTCAAGACATTCTGATGAATTAGACAGAATGGACATTATTAGTCATATTTTTTCAATGAAAAAAAGAGAGGCAAAGAAAGATTAAGGGATCTAGCCAGTTTTACATTAAGAAAAGCTTCTTGATTTTATTCTAAATGATATTTTTGTATATTAAAGTGAGTGGTACTCTCTGATTTGAAACAAATCATGTCCTTCATATATATGCCATAAGCCCAGAGAGATGGATTCATGTTTTTTCAGAAGCTTAGAAATTTAGGGTAACAGAGAAATGGTACAGTAACTGCAAGAAGATGCAAGGTCAAGAGGAGCTTTTTTTTAAATGGAAAATATTAGAGATTGGTTGAATGTTAATAAAAACAACTAATGAATGATAGATTGAGAACTCAGGAAAAAGGGGTATAATAATGAAAAGTTCTTGAGAAGATGAGAGTCAATAGGAAAAAGGACACAAATGGGGTCAGTTAGCTTTTGCTACCAGCGTTGACAAGGCTTCCCAGGTGGTTCAGTGGTACAGAACATGCCTGCCAATGTGGGAGACACAGGTTCTATCCCTGGGCTGGGAAGATCCCCTGGAGAAGGAAATTGCAACCCACTCTAGTATTCTTGCCTGGGAAATCCCATGATCAAAGGAATCTGGTGGCCTACAGACCAGGGATTGCAAAGAGTTAAACACAAGTGAGCATGCCCACACCAGCACTGACACTTAATAAAAGATGGGAACTTGGAGAAGATTGATGAAGTCCAAATGAAATTTGCTCCTATGGGAAAAGAAGGAAATTCCTTTTTGATGATGTCTGTGTTTACAATTACAGATGAGGATGGTTATCAGCTGAAATGAGAGTGGTATAAAACTTAAGTGGCACAGGAAAGGTATAAAATCATTGTTGAGGAGATATGATCTTATTTTTAACTTTTATCATTCCATTTAGAATTAGCCATTGGTGAGACTTTAACAACAGATTGGAAAACAGATCATATGAGTCCTTTATTTGAGGAAATATGACATTAGAGGAATATTCCCCTGTGAGATATATTTTCAGAGATAGAGATCCTATTTAAGTGCATGTTTACCAAGTCATTTTTTCACTGGATTACAGATCTTGGGGAATATCTCTACTTCTTTACTGTAGTGTTCAGCTTCCAATTCTTCTTGTGCTTTAACACTGGACCTTTCTATCTCAGAATCTATCAACATAAATTATTAGACTAAGGAAGTCAAGACTGAGATCAGTAAAATGATCTGGGGGTGGTTTGAGCTGATGCATGTTATATTTTTAGCTATTATTTTTTAATGGATTATTTGTATCTCCAACTCAGCTACCTTAGATAATGTTTCCCATAAACTACAAAATGTTTCTCATAAACTACAATACTGACTTAAAACTCAACATTCAAAAAATTATGATCATGGCGTCTGATCCCACCACTTGATAAAGTGGTAAATAGATGGGGGAACAATGGAAACAGTGACAGACTTTATGTTCTTGGGCTCCAAAATTACTGCATAGTGACTACAGCCATGAGATGAAAAGACATTTGCTCCTAAAAGAAGAAAAGCTATGACGAACCTAGACAGTGCATCAAAAAGCAGAGACATTGCTTTGCCTACAAAGATCCATATAGTCAAAGCTATGTTTTTTCTAGTAGTCATATACAGATGTGAAAGTTGGGCCATAAAGAAAGCTAAGCGCCGAAAAACTGATGCTTTCAAACACTGGTGCTGGAGAAGACTCTTGAGAGTCCCTTGGACAGCAAGGAGATCAGACCATTCAATCTTAAAGGAAATCAACCTTGAATATTCATTGGAAATACTGATGCTGATGCTGAAGCTCCAATACTTCATCACCTGATGCGAAAAGCCAACTCATTGGAAAAGACTCTGATGCTGGGGAAGAGTGAGGACAGAAGAAGGGGGCAACAGAGGATGAGATAGTTGGATGGCATCATCAACTTAATAACATGAGTTTGAGCAAACTGTGGGAGATGGTAAAGGGCAGGGAAGCCTGGCATGCTGCAGTCCATGGGGTCACAAAGAGTCACACAAAACGAGTGACTGAAAATGATACTGTACATAAATTTAAGCATTTCTAAACATTTTATATTCAAGGGAATATAAAGTTCTATATAGAAACAAAGTATTCTCCTTCAAATATTCTTCCCTAAATTTGATCACTTCCCTCGCAACTTTAGTGTTCTTCATGATCTCTGCCCGTTCATGATTAACCTGTCATCAGGTCAGCTCAGTTGCTCGTGTCCGACTCTTTGTGACCCCATAAATAGCATCATGCCAGCCTTCCCTGGCCATCACCAACTCCCGGAGATCACTCAAACTCATGTCCATCAAGTTGGTGATGCCATCCAGAGATCTCATCCTCTGTCATCTCCTTTTCCTCCTGTCCTCAATCCCTCCCAGCATCAGGGTCTTTTCCAATGAGTCAACTCTTCCATGAGGTGCCCAAAGTATTGGAGTTTCAGCCTCAGCATCAGTCCTTCCAATGGACACCCACGACTGATCTCCTTTAGGATCGACTGGTTGGATCTCCTTGCAGTCCAAGGGACTCTCAAGAGTCTTCTCCAACACCACAGTTCAAAAGCATCAATTCTTTGGCACTCAGCCTTCTTCACAATCCAACTCTCACATCCATACATGGCCACTGGAAAAACCATAGTCTTGACTAGACAGACCTTTGTTGGCAAAGTAATCTCTCTGCTTTTTAATATGCTATCTAGGTTGGTCATAACTTTCCTTCCAAGGAGTAAGTATCTTTTAATTTCATGGCTGCAGTCACTATCTGCAGTGATTTTGGAGGCCCCAAAAATAAAGTCTGACACTGTTTCCACTGTTTCCCCATCATTTCCCATGAAGTGATGGGACCAGATGCCATGGTCTTAGTTTTCTGAATGTTGAGCATTAAGCCAACTTTTTCACTCTCCTCTTTCACTTTCATCAAGAGGCTTTTTAGTTCCTCTTCACTTTCTGCCATAAGGGTGGTATCATCTGCATATCTGAGGTTATTGATAGTCCAATGTAAATGTCAGCTATAGTGTGAAATCATCTTTGAATCCACTGGTACACACTGGTTTTTCTAAACTACCGGTTGTTTCTCTTTTATTACCATTACTTCCTTGTGACCTTTCATTATAGTTTACTATGGAGATTTCTCAATAATCCTAGTAGATTATGGGTTTGCTGGAGATAAGAATATCACTTATCCTTCTGCCTGCTGTCTTTGTTTCCTTCACAGCACAAGCAAAATTAGTGACTTTTATAAGTTAGAGACGTGTACCAAAAATGCAAATTTTTTTGAATGAGTGAGTTAACATCCTGGTGATACAGATTTCACATATTCACCTGACTGAAGTTATCTTTTACAAGTATTATTCTTGGGATATTTTTAAAATATCAATACAGGAAATATAAAATGCACTTATTCTATTTATGGTGTACTATTTCTGAAAATGAAGTGCACTGATATCTGGCATTTTTATATGACTATAAAAATTGATTTCTCTCTCTAAAGAGATGAATAAGTTGAATCAACAACAGTTTCTAAGGAACATCAAATCCAGACCTCCTACTGACTATTCAAATAAACAAGGAAAATAGAATTTGCAAATCCAGCAGATTATAACTGGGCAGTATATTGTATGTAGTGATCATTAATATAGTCTTTCAATATTTTAAGGCTAGAGAATACAATATCCAAAAAATAAATCAGATTACAGTGTTTAATCACTACCCATTTCCTTAAATTGTCATGACTGTATTCAGGTAGAGAGTGGAAGAGATGATGGTATCATCATGAATTATATAGAGATAAGCAAATAGGTATCTTCTACATAAAGTCAAAATACTGATTTTTCAAAATCTGTAATATTTTCCAGCTTTATTGGTATATAATTAGCACAAGACATTGTATAAGTTTAAGGTGGCTTCCCTGGTGGCTCAGTCAGTAAAGAGTCCGCCTGCAATGCAGGAGACCTGGTTCGATCCCTGGGTCATTGTGAATTTTACCTTGTTTGAAACTAAAAATTTGTATTACAATTATTGAGCTTTCTTCTGAAATAAAGTTAAATTAGTTGAAAACAATTCATTATTTTTCATTTTACTTTTCAAAAGATGTTAGACAGGAGCAGCCTTTTGGACTAAATATTCCTACTCCTCAGGCAAAGCCTTCTGAATATCCCATAAAGTCCCATGAATTACTAGGCTTCCCAGTCTGGCTGATGAGGACAGGCATTCATTTGCCATCCTGTGTGAGCCTCAGGTGATATTTCCTGTAGTTGGTTCAGGCAACTCAGCCCCAGCTGTGGGAGCTGGAGTGCTGAGCAGGGCTCTGAATGCTCAAGGAAGGCCTCTGCAGGTGTTTAGGGTTCTCTCGACACATAGCTCTCTCCTCTCTGGTGCTCTGCCCTGTGAATTCGAGCCACCTTGTTCTCCTCAAACTCTCAGCTGCATCTCATTTCTTGGTATCACCTGATCACCTCCTCCGTGCACCAGCCTGGAGTCTCTTCAAATGTAGTAAGCTGGGCTAATCATAAGACTCATTTGCTTTTCATCTTTGCAGAAATGTGCTGAGTGCTAAGTCATTTTAGTCATGTCTGACTCTGCAACCCTAGGGACTGTAGCTCACCAAGCTCCTCTGTCCATGGGTTTTCCCAGGCACGAATACTGGAATAGTTTGCCATGCCCTCCTCCAGGGGATCTTCTTGACCCAGGGATCGAACCTGCTTCTCATGTCTCCTGCATAGGCAGGCGGGTTCTTTACCACTACGGCCACCTGGGAATCCCCTAGCCAGGGATCACTACCCTTTGTTGTCTGATGTTCAAAATCTTGCAAGCTATTCTTTCATTTCTTTCATCTTGATTTAGTTATTTCAGGTTGGAGGGTAAATATCTATAAAAAGTTGAAGGTCCTAAGCGACTTCTCTCCTTGAGATATCGTCATTTGTCTTCCATATAATTTATATATTCTGCTTTTACCTGTTACCTCTGGCTGTTTCTTCTCCATCTTTCAAATCTGTAACCCCTAAAGCAGTGGTAAAGAATCTGCCTGCCAATACAGGAGGCACAAAAGATGTATGTTTGATACCTGGGTGGGGAAGATCCCCTGGAAGAGGGCATGGCAACCCACTCCAGTATTCTTATCTGGAGAAAATATTAAAAGATATTCTTGTCTGGATGTAAGTAATTGAAGCTTTCCATGATCGCCAGCTGGCTGAATCTGTGGATGTGAAATAGATATGAAAGAACAACATATACCTAAGGCTATAAATTGTATTTGGGTTTTTGACTATGTGGAGGGTCAGCACCTCAACCCCTGTGTTGTTAAAGAATCAGCTATGATTTACTTTAATATATTTTTATAATAAGATTTTTCTTTTTAAGGAAAATCTTCATTGATTATAGTAGATACTTAATATATTTTAATTCTCTATTCCTCACCATTCTGCCTCATCACTTTCCTGAGGATATTGCCCAAATAATAAGTGAGGGGTGATAGTCAAATGTTGTACATAGATATTAATATACTTAAAGATAATTTGATAGAAAACACTTCCAAAGAACCAGAGATTCTTCAAAGAAACTAAAATGTTTAATTAAAAAATGTTAAACATCTTGTATATCTGTATCTTATTTTATGATATTGCTATATCATAAAATAGAAAAATATATCTTTGTGACTAAATAACAATGAAACACATGTGCTATATTTTCAGATAATGTAAGTTTTATTTTATCTCTTTGATTAGTTAAGCATGTATGTCTATGCTAAATCTGGTAGATCTAACAATAGGGCTCTAGTTCAAGTGTGTTATAAAATAAAATACAATGGTATGTATATTAGACTACCAGGGCTGCTGTAATATTATAACATAGACTGAGTGGCTTAAACTATAGTAATTTATTTTCTCACAGTTCTGGAGCTTAGAAGCCCACGATCAAGGGGCTGGAAAAGTCTGTTTCTGGTGAGACCTCTCCTCCTGACTTGCAGAGGGCTGCCATCTCTCTCTGTCCTCACATGGCCTTTTCCCTGTGCACCTGTGTGTGGGAAGAGTGAGTAATCTCCAGTGCCTCTTCCTCTTCTTATCAGTTTTCTTCCTCCTTCTATCTTATCAGTATTATGGGCCTCTGGCCCCACCTTTATGACCTTATGTAAGTTTAATTACCTCCTTGAGGGCCCTATCTCCAAAAACAGTCACATTGAAGTGTAAGACTTCAGCATAAGAGATTTGGCATACACAATTCAGTCCATAAGAGTATAGAGTTGACCCCTGAACAAGGCAGGAGTTAGGGACATCAACCCCCGCAAACGAAAAATATCCAAGTACAAGTTTGTAGTTGAATATTGTAAAGCAATTATCCTCCAATTAAAAACAAATAAACTTTAAAAACTTTACAGTTGGTTTTTCATACCACAGCTCCACATTCTCAGATTCAACCAACCGCAGATAGATCATGCGGTACTATAGTATGTATTTATGGAAAAAAAACTCCACAAAGGAGTGGAAACTTGCAATTCAAACTAACATCGTGGGTCAACTGTATGTAATTTTCTGATAAAGATAAGTGAGGCCTTTGAGGGCTTCCCTGGTGGTGCAGAGGTTAAAGCATCTGCCTGCAATGTGGGAGACCTGGGTTCAATCCCTGGGTCGGGAAGATCTCCTGGAGAAGGAAATGGCAACCCACTCCAGTATTCTCACCTGAAGAATCCCATGGACGGAGGAGCTTGGTGGGCTACAGTCCACGGGTCGCAAAGAGTCGGACACGACTGAGCGAATTCACTTTCACTTTCAGGCAAAAAGAAAAAATCATAAACAAGAACAGAAAACACCGGGAACTGTAAATACATTCAAATTGCAAGAAATTTAATTATTACATGTATTAATATAATGTATATATAAACAATATCTAATGACTACATTTAAAGGAAAATGATGAGGTTAATTTAGCTTACTATATGAAGTATTTGGTTTATAATTCTGTGTCTGAATTAAGATTATACATTTTAAATTTTAAAAGGTTGAGGTTGTTAAAACTTTTTAAAAACTTGCACATTTGTAATATACTGAATTATATATTCTGTAAAGATCGTACAAATCTTTAAACCACTTGATCCTTTAATAACTGGAATTTTGTCATTAATTTTACACTTGAGAGAGGAGTAGACTGATTTAATCAAGGCATAATTATAGTACTTGGAAATATAATTTTATTCTTTTACTGAAGAAATGTGCTCACATATTTATTTTTTAAATTTGACATGAACTCTCTTCAGGACATGAAAGTTTCTTTTTCTTATCTTCCTCTAATTACAGGATTTTTCCCCATCCATTTCCTCTATTTCCCACTATTCTCTCTTCTCCTTTATTCATTAAACTTTCCTTTTATACATCCAAAAAATTTTATTATATCTGAATATAATTTTGATCTTTTAGGGGTGTGCTTTTGCTTCTGTAATTTATAGGATTACTAACATGTACCTTAAAGATTGATCTGCTTGGTATTTTCAGTTATCTTACTGAAAATACAATATTCATAATCTCCTGAGACTGTTACAGTCCTTGGCAACAAAGTCTGCATGTTATCTACATGCTCACCATTATCAACTTTGAAACAGCTGTTTACCTGACTTTGATAGCTATTTTAAAAGACCATTCTCAGGAAATATTTCCTAACCATGGTAACCATAATGGACAAACACACACAGATACTCTTGTATCTCTTGTATAGAAATGTGGTATACAAAGACTGTCAGCAATATTAAGACCCACACAGTCTGGGGTGGATCTGGAGAAAATGTCATGGGTCACCCAGAAATTTAAGGATTAAAGTGAAAATGAGTAAATTAGAAAGAAAATTTGTTATTTTACCTCAGAATATAACAGGAACCATTCTGGATGGTTAGCATTCTCTTTAAGCTGCAGGTGGCCACTGTTACTTATCCTGCGTGTCTGACACCTTTGGAATTTTATATTTCGCAGCACATTATTTTCTCATCATTTCATCTCTAGACTCAAAAGGTAAAAATATTCCAGTTTCTCTAGGCAACCAGCACAGCCTAAACTCTCCCTTCTGTATAAAACATGTGAAGCTGAGTTTTTTTCATGCATTCACTCAACTAATGCTTACTGAGCCAGGCATTCACTAGCTCCATAAGCCAATACCACATTTGCTTCCTTCTAATCTTCCCTATGCGACTTCCCTGGTGGTGCAGTGGCTAAAACTCCATGCTCCCAGTGTTGGTGGCACAGGTTCTATCCCTGATCAGGGAACTAAGTCACACATGCCACAGCTAAAGATCCTGCATGCCGCAACAAAGATGCAAGATCCTGCATGCATCAACCAAGATTTTCCAGTAGGCACGTACGGATGTGAGAACTGGACTATAAAGAAAGCTGAGCACTGAAGAATTGATGCTTTGAAACTGTGGTGTTGGAGAAGACTCTTGAGAGTCCCTTGGACTGCAAGGAGATCCAACCAGTCCATCCTAAAGGAGATCAGTCCTGATTACTCATTTTAAAGACTGATGCTGAAGCTGAAACTCCAATACTTTGACCACCTGATGCGAAGAACCAACTCATTGAAAAGACCCTGATATTGGGAAAGATTGAAGGCAGGAGAAGGAGACAACAGAGGATGAGATGGTTGGATGGTATCACTGACCCGATGGATATGAGCTTGAGCAAGCTCCCGGAGTTGGTGATGGGCAGGGAAGCCTCACGTGCTGCAGTCCATGGGGATGCAAAGAGCTGGACACGACTGAGTGACTGAACTGAACTAAATTGAGCCTTCTGTACTGGAGGGAACAGATTTAAATAAAATAATCACAGAAAATAATGGTGAATTTCAACTTCCACAAATGTTGTAGAAGAGGTGCACAGTGCTAGAAACTGAGAAACTGACCTCACACCGGAGATCAGTAAAGTCTTCCCTGTGGAAGTACCATCTGAACTGAGATCTGAAGGATGAGCAGCAGATAAACAGGTGAAAGAAGGGGAGAAAAGCAATATTGGTAAAGGTTATCTTTTGGTATCTTGATGCATCATGGCAAATATAAAGGAATAAAATCTCTCATGTGACTACAGTACAAGTTTGAAGAAGAACAGGGTGTGAAACCAGACTGAAGAGGGAGCTGGAAGCCAGTTTTCACTTTATGAAGGGAAGATACAGAGTAAGAGTTGCTGTTTGTAAAGGTAACTCTGGAAGACTGTGGCATATTTTATAATTTTTTTTTCTTGAATTATGTTTCTTTGGATGATTGATCAATTGGAAGGGAGGCTTCCTTTATTATCTCATGTTAATACTTCACAATCACCCTAGTTTATCCCAGTGTGTATACTAAGCCTCAGTGCCTTGAATAATCCCAAAAAGGAAGTGGAGGAACACTGGAAATCTTTGTTCCACCATTAATTTCAACTCTTTGATAATTTCAGTTTGGAATTTTCAATATCTCTAGGCCTCTGTGAAGAGTTGATCTGCACAGATTGACAATGTAGTAGAGTGTCATATAGTATAAGCCTGAGTTGCAGCTTGTTTTAAAAAAAGTCAACAAATATGTATCTAATCTGTAATATGAGAGAAATTAAAGATCCAAAACCTTAAATGAGCCTAATAGCTGGAAGATGATAGCTTTTAAAATAAAGACTTCTCAAAAAAGATGTAATACAGATATACAATGGAATACTACTCAGCCCCCCAAAAGAATGCAATAATGCCATTTACCAGCAAGATGGATGCAACTAGAAATTATCATTCTAAGTGAAGTGAGTCACACAGAGAAAGAGAAATATTTATTTGGATAAAATAAAAATTGACTATTTGGAAAGAATAGAAATGTTGACCAACCCATATCTTTGTATACTGAAGATGAAACTCTCCCTATACATACCTGCACAAATTTTCAGTGTATGATGCTTATTAGATAGTGCAAAAAGTTCCTCCTAAAATGTTCCAGATCAGCACATACGCCATCATACAGTAACCTCACAATTTATTGTCCACACCCTGAGTATTGGGAAAGTGAAATGGAGAGCCATTAGTAATTAAATACAAGAATCATAAATTGGTCTATCCTGGTCACAAATGGATATTTACTCACTAGAGCCACAGTTATTTTTGCCGATATATTTACCCCATCACAAAATTACCTCCTACTGTCTTTAACTCCAGGAGTTATGTTAATACACTCTGTCATATGGACTCCCATGGGTCTTTTTTGTGTGTTTATTTTATATTTTAATCTGATTTATTATTATTGCTTAAAAGTCATAATGTCCATATTTAAAATATATATGAGATTATTATGTTTAATATATGCTAAGGACTGATTCAAAGTTATTTCACAGCAATATTATGAAATAGGCATTAGTCAAAACAGAGGCTCTGGAAAAATTAGGTCCACTTCCTAAGGATATGCTATCAACAAGAGGATCCATATTCTAATCTGAGTTGTGGTTTTTTTGACACAAAAAGACTATACTTTTAGCCACTAGGCCACCTGTCTCATTCCTTTGATACATCTGGAATTGTAGATTTAGTTCTGCTGAGTGATCTTCTATATCAATAACCTTAATGTCTCTGTTTCCGATTTATAGTAATTGTTGTTTTAGTCACTAAGTCCTGTCCAGCTCTTTTGTGACCCCCTGGACTATAGCTCACCAGGCTCTTCTGTCCATGGGATTTCCCAGGCAAAATTACTGGATTGGGTTGCCATTTCCTTCTCCAGGGATTCTTCCCAACCCAGGAATCAAACCTGGGTTTCCTGTGTCTCCAGCATTGGCAGGTGGATTCTTTACCACTAAGCCATCTGGGAAGCCCACTTCAAATTTATATTATCTGTTAAATAATCAGGCTAGAAAACAAAACCACCTTGGGGACAGTCGAATGAAAACCATCCTGGAGAGTTGACTGGGCTATCTGAAGGAAAAAATTACCCAGCCAAAATAGTGACCATCTCATTCATTCACCTACTCAATTCATTTGAGCAACATTCCATAGCATAGAGATATACTAATTAACTCAAACTATTAAATACTAGGCTAAAACTTTACAAAAACAAAACATACTCCCTGCCCTCAAAGAGTTCATTGTCTCTGTGGAGCAATAACTCACCATTACAAACCACCTGTTAAATGAAAGAACATTAAGGGAGGATAGAGAAGAGGTAAGTCTAAAGATCTCCAGGGAATCTTCCATAAAGAGTTGGACATGACTGAGCATGCGCAAGTACAGGCACAGCTTAAGAGGAGGAGAGAGTGTGAGCAGTGAGGCCAGTGGGAAAGAGAGGTCAGGGAATAATACCTGGAAGAATCTCAGATGCACTTATCTTAGCTTTCATATGTGTGGAACTGGCAACTCTTCACTCTGATTTCTTAAGTGATTCCCTTGAGTTCACCTGAAGGCACAACCCTACTTGCATCTCCCCAAGATTTAGTTACACAGTGAACGCCAAATAATTCAGAAGTAGTTAAGTTCGAATTCTTTATCTACTATTGTGCTTCCTTTATGTTGGATTCTCTCATTTTATCTTTATTTTTTAATTGAAGTCTAGTTGATTTACAATATTGTGTTAGGTTCAAATGTACAGTGAGGTGACTCAGTTATACATACATATATTTTCTATATAAATATATATGTATATTTTATTTTAAAATGATTTTCTATCATGGATTATTGCAAGATATTGAATATTGTTCCCTATGCTATACAGTAAATTCTTGTTGCTTATCTCTTTTATGTAGTTTGTAGCTGTTAAACCCATACTCCTAATTTATCCTTCCCATCCTCAACTTCCCCTTTAGTAATCTAAGTGTGCTTTCTATGTCTGTGAGACTGTGTCCATTTTGTATATATATATATATTCATTTGCATTAATGTTTAGATTCTATATATAAATGACATCATATTATTTGTCTTTCTCTGGTTAACTTACTTCACTTAAGTATGATATTCTCTAGGTCCATACATGTTGCTACAAATGGCAATATTTCACTTTTTTGTGGTTAAATAATGTTCCATTACACACACACACACACCCATATATATAACATCTTCTTAAACCATTTGCTTGTTAATGGGCACTTAGTTTATTTCCATATATTGACTACTGTAAATAGTACTACTATGACTATCTCAAAGATGACAGAATGACCTCTGTTAGTTTCCAAGGCAAACCATTCAGTATCACAGTAATCCAAGTCTATGCCCCAACCACTAAAGCTGAAGAACTGGAAGTTCAACGGTTCTGTGAAGACCTACAAGATCTTCTGCTGTTGCTGCTGCTAAGTCATTTCAGTTGTGTCTGACTCTGTGTGACCCCATAGACAGAAACCCACCAGGCTCCCCTGTCCCTGAGATTCTCCAGGCAAGATCACTGGAGTGGGTTGCCATTTCCTTCTCCAATGTGATGAAAGTGAAAAGTGAAAGTGAAGTCGCTCAGTCATGTCTGACTCTTCACAACCCCATGGACTGCAACCTACTGGGCTCCTCCATTCATGGGATTTTCCAGGCAAGAGTACTGGAGTGGGGTGCCATTGCCTTCTAGAACTTCTAGAACTAACCAAAACAGA
Organism: Cephalophus harveyi; assembly: GCA_006410635.1. Classification (NCBI taxonomy): domain Eukaryota; kingdom Metazoa; phylum Chordata; class Mammalia; order Artiodactyla; family Bovidae; genus Cephalophus; species Cephalophus harveyi. The sequence goes on along the minus strand of SJYT01054896.1, from coordinate 1,791,532 downwards.
TGGCCTTTTCATCATAGTGGACTAGAATGCAGAAGTAGGAAATAAAGAGATACCAGGAGTAACAGGCAAATTTGGCCTTGGAGTGCAAAATGAAGCAGGGAAAAGGCTAACAGAGTTTTTCCAAGAGAACACATTGGTCATAGCAAATACTCTTTTCAAACAACACAAGAGACAACTCTGCATGTGGACATCACCAGATGGTCATACCTAAATCACGTTGATTATATTCTTTGCAGCCAAAGATGGAGAAGCTCTATACAGTTAGCAAAAACAAGACTGGGAGCTGACTGTGGCTCAGATCATGAAATCCTTATTGCAAAATACAGACTTAAATTGAGGAAAGTAGGGAAAACCACTAAACATTCACATATGACCTAAATCAAATCCCTTATGATTACAGTAGAAGTGACAAAAAGATTTAAGGAATTAGATCTTCAAGGTACCTGAAGAGCTATGGACAGAGGTTCATGACATTGTATAGGAGGCAGTGATCAAGGCCATCCCCAAGAAAAAGAAATGCAAAAAGGAAAAATGGCTGTCTGAGGAGGCCTTACAAATAGATGAGAAAAGAAGAGAAGCAAAAGGCAAAGAAGAAAAGGAAAGGCATACCCATTTGAATGCAGAGTTCCAAAGAATAGTGAGGAGATATAAGAAAGCCTTCCTCAGTAAACAATATAAAGAAATAGAGGAAAACAATAGAATGGGAAAGACTAGAGATCTCTCCAAGAATATTACAGATACCAAGGGAACATTTCATGCAAAGATGGGCACAATAAATGACAGAAATGGTATGGACCTAAAAGAAGCAGAAGATATTAAGAAGAGGTGGCAAGAATACACAGAAGAACTATACAGAAAATACAGAAAAGATCTACATGACCCAGATAACCATGATGGTGTGATCACTCACCTGGAGCCAGACATCTTGGAATGCAAAGTTAAGTGGGCCTATGAACTAAAGACCCTTTATTCATAGTGATCACTATGAACAAAGCTAGTGGAGGTGATGGAATTCCTGTTGAGATATTTCAAATTCTAAAAGATGATGCTGTGAAAGTGCTGCACTCAATATGCCAGCAAGTTTGGAAAACACAGCAGTGGCCACATGATTGGAAAAGGTCAATTTTCATTCCAATCCCAAAGAAAGGCAATGCCAAAGAATGATCAAACTACTGCATAACTGCACTCATCTCACACACTAGCACAGTAATGCTCAAAATTCTCCAAGTGAGGCTTCAACAATATGTGAACTAAGAACTTCCAGATATTCAAGCTGGTTTTAGAAAAGGCAGAAAACCAGAGATCAAATTGCCAACATCCATTGGATTATAGAAAAAGGAAGGGAGTTCCAACAAAATATCTACTTCTGCTTTATTGACTATGCCAAAGCCTTTGACTGTGTGGATCACAAAAAAACTGGAAAATTCTTAAAGAGATGGGAATACTATACCAGCTGACCTGGCTCCTGAGAAATCTGTATGCAGGTCAAGAAGCAACAGTTAGAACTGGACATGGAACAACGTACTGGTTCCAAATTGGGAAAGGAGTACATCAAGGCTGTATATTGTCAACCTGCTTATTTAGCTTATATGTAGAATACATCATGCGAAATGCTGGGTTAGATGAAGCACAAGCTGAAATCAAGATTGCTGGGAGAAATATAAATAACCTCAGATATGTAGATGACACCACCCTTATGGCAGAAATCAAAGAAGAACTAAAGAGCCTCTTGATGAAAGTGAAAAAGGAGCGAGTGAAAAATTTGGTTTAAAACTCAACATTCAGAAAACTAAGATCATGGCATCTGGCCCCATCACTTCATGGCAGATAGATGGGGAAACTTGGAAACAGTAATAGATAATATTCTTGGGCTTCAAAATTACTGTGGATGGTGATTGCAGCCATAAAATTACAAGATGCTTGCTGCTTGGAAGGAAAGTTATGACCCATCTAGGTAACATATTAAAAAGCAGAGACATTACTTGGCTGACAAAGGTCCATCCAGTCAAAGCTATGGTTTCCAGTAGTCATGTATGGATGTGAGAGTTGGACTATAAAGAAAGCTGAGCACTGAAGAATTGATGCTTTTAAACTGTGGTGCTGGAGAAGACTCTTGGGAGTTCCCTGGACTGCAAGGAAATCCAACCAGTCCATCCTAAAGGAGATTAGTCCTGAATATTCATTGTAAGGACTGATGTTGAAGCTGAAACTCCAATACTTTGGCCACCTGATGCGAAGAACTGAGTCATTGGAAAAGACCCTGATGCTGGGAAAGATTGAAGGTGGCAGGGGAAGGAGATGACAGATGATGAAGTGGTTGGATGGCATCACCGACTCAATGGCCATGAATTTGAGCAAGCTCCATGAGTTGGTGATGCTCAGGGAAGCCTGGCATGCTGCCGTCCATGTGGTCTCAAAGAGTTGGTCACTACTGAGTGACTGAACTGATGAATATCGGGGTATATGTATCATTTCAAATAAAAGTTTTCATCTTTCCAAGTATATATCCAGGAGTGGGATTGCTTGATCATATGGTAGCTCTATTCTTAATTTTAAAGGAATTTCCATACTGTTTTCCATATTTCCTATTTATGTTTCCACCAAAAGTATAGAAGGATTCCCTTTTTTTCCACACTCTCTTCAGCATTTGTTAATATGATTCATAAGTTTTTATGAACAAAAGCTCTCTGACTATTGAGGTGATACCTCATTGTTGTTTTGATTTGTGTTTCTCTAATCATTAGCAATGTTGAGCATTTTTTTAAATGTGTTTTGGTTATCCGTATGCCTTCTTTGGAGAAATGTCTATGTACATCTTCTGACCATTTTTTGACTGGGTTGCTTGTTTTTTGATATTGAGCTGCATGGGTTGCTGTATACTTTGGATAATAACTCCCTTGTCAGTCACATTATTGCAAATATTTTCTCCTATTCCATAGGTTGCCTTCATTTTGCTGATGGTTTTCTTTGCTATGAAAAACGTTTTATGTTTGATTAGGTCCCATTTGTTTATTTTTGCTTTTATTCCTCTTGCCTTGGGAGACTAATCTAAGAGTTTAGATAAGTCTAAATTTCTAAGAATGTTTTGCCTTTGTCCTCTTCTAGGAGGTGTTTTGTTTCTTCTCTTAATTAAGGTCTTTAAGCCATTTTGAGTTCATTTGTGTATATGATGTGAGAGAGTGTTCTTTTTCTATTGAGGCACGGTTGCTTTACTATGTTGCATTAGTTTCTGTTGTACAACAGGGAGTCACCCATTTATATACATATATCCCCTCTCTCTTGGATCTCCCCATCCCATTGCACCCATGCATGTTGCTGCAGAACACTGAGATGAACTCCCTGTAATATTCAGCAGGTTCCTACTAGCTATCTATTTAGCACAAGGTAGTGTATATATGTCAATTCCAATCTCCTGATTCAGCCCACCCTCCTTCCCCCAACTCATGTCCACACATCCATTCTGTACGCTTTCATCTTATTTCTGTGCTGCAAATAGGTTTATCTGTTCCATTTTTCTAGATTCTACATATGTGCATTGATATACACAGAGTCTCTTTCTGACTTGCTTCATTCATATGACAGACTCTAGGTCTATCCATGTCTCTACAAATGATAAAATTTTGTTCCTTTTTACTCAGGAATTCCACTACTAGGCAGATTTTAGAAAAGGCAGAGGAACCAGAGATCAAATTGCCAACATCCGCTGGATCATGGAAAAAGCAAAAGAGTTCCAGAAAAACATCTATTTCTGTTTTATTGACTATGCCAAAGCCTTTGACTGTGTGGATCACAATAAACTGTGGAAAATTCTGAAAGAGATGGGAATACCAGACCACCTGACCTGCCTCTTGAGAAATCTGTATGCAGGCCAGGAAGCAACAGTTAGAACTGGACATGAAACAACAGACTGGTTCCAAATAGGAAAAGGAGTACATCAAGGCTGTATATTATCACCCTGCTCATTTAACTTATATGCAGAGCACATCATGAGAAATGCTGGACTGGAAGAAACACAAGCTGGAATCAAGATTGCCAAGAGAAATATCAATTACCTCAGATATGCAGATGACACCAAGAAACTCCAGTACTTTGGCCACCTCATGCGAAGAGTTGACTCATTGGAAAAGACTCTGATGCTGGGAGGGATTGGGGGCAGGAGGAGAAGGGGACGACCGAGGATGAGATGGCTGGATGGCATCACGGACTCGATGGACGTGAGTCTGAGTGAACTCTGGGAGATGGTGATGGACAGGGAGGCCTGGCGTGCTGCGATTCATGGGGTCACAAAGAGTCGGACACGACTGAGTGACTGAACTAAACTGAACTGAACTGAGACAGATATTCTGAGAAAACCATAATTCAAAAAGACAAATGTGTCCCAGTGTTCATTGCAGCACTATTTACAATAGCCAGGACATGGAAGCAACCTATATGTCCATCAACAAATGAATGGATAAAGACATGGTACATACACACCATGGAATGTTACTCATCCATAAAAATGAGGACGTGTTCTATTTCATTGATTTACATGCAGCTTTCTAGCCTTCCTGACACAATCTTCTCTCTTCTCTCTTCTGAAGAGACTGTCTTTTTTCCCTTGTATATTCTTGCCTCCTTTGTTGTAGATTAATTGACCATAAGTGTGTGGGTTGATTTATGGACTCTTTCTTCTGTTCCATTGATCTATATGTCTGCTTTTGCACCATGCTGGTTTTTTTAAGTTATTTTAGATTAATTTTATTGGAGTATCGTTGTGTTACAATGTTTTGTTAATTTGTACTATACAGCAAAGTAAATCAGCTATATGTGTACACGTGTATGCATGCTAACTTGTTTCAGTCATATTCAACTCTCTGCAACCCTATGGGTAGCCGGCCAGGCTTCTCTGTCCAATAACACCTCTTTTTCAGATTGCCTTCCCATTTAAGTCACCTCAGAGGTTAAAGCGTCTGCCTCTAATGCGGGAGACCCGGGTTCGATCCCTGGGTCGGGAAGATCCCCTGGAGAAGGAAATGGCAATCCACTCCAGTATTCTTGCCTGGAGAATCCCACGGACGGAGAAGCCTAGTAGGTTACAGTCCACGGGGTCGCAAAGAGTCGGACACGACTGAGCGACTGAACTGAACTGAACTGAGAGCACTGAGTAGAGTTCCCTGAGACATGCAGTTGGTCCTCATCACTTATCTATTTCATACATAGCATCAACAGTGTAATATGTCAATCACAATCTCTCAATTCCTTCCACTCCCCCTTCCCCTGTTTATAGCCATAATGTCTATATTTTTTTTCTCTGCATCTATGTCTTTCTTTCTGCTTTGCTAATAAGATCATCAATACCATTTTCCTAGATTCTACATCTATGTGTTAATCTACCATATTTGATTTTCTCTTTTTGACTTACTTCACTCTGCATGACAACTTCTAGATCAATCCATGTGGAGCTCTACAAATGATCCAAGCTTGGTAGTACTGTCCAAAATCTGGACGGGTTATACCTCCAGCTTTGTTCTTTTTCTTCAGAATTGCTTTGGCAAGTCTGGGTCTTTTGTGATTCCATATAAATTTAAAGTGATGAATAAAGCATGCTCTTTGACTTTAGGAAAATTCTAACTAAAAAAAGTATAAAAATGAGTAAGAAGGTAAAGAATGTGTAAGCAAGCTATGTAATTCATTGCAAGTATGTGAACTAAACATGCTGCAAAAAAATAAAGATGGTGCCATGATCCTTGAAAATTAATCTGGCACTGTCTTTGGGGAGTCATATTAGTATTCCAGGCCAATGGAAAAATAGGAACTATTTTACACATACTTGACTTTTATATTTGTTCACAGGTTATGGGGATTGTACATGTATTCTGCACTGACCTTGAAACAGACTGTCAAAGAGGAATGGTAATGAGAATAATAAGTTCATTGAATTGTAAACTGCATATGCCATGTTTTGTCTACATAATGAATAAAGAGTCATCTTCAGAAAAAAGATCGTATGTTTGCTTTCAAACAATTTTAAAAGATCAATTCAATGTATAGGGAGAGATAAGCATTGCACTAACCACTTTGAGTAAAAGTTCAAGGTACAGAGGAAATCGGTACATTTCTGTAACAGTGGACACTTTCTATTTAATTATAACCACTGCCCTAAGTCATCTGAGGGCAGGAAGTTTCTTCCTTTTTTATTGTTGTGTTTTCTAGATGCAAAGTCAGCACCCAATCAAGACTCATTGAATGAAGCAACAATACGTTTATAAAGGGTCCCAGATTGCTTTGTTTTTTAAGAAAACAAGATTTTAAAATGAAAGATACCATTGACAAAGTACATCTAAACTTCAGAATTTTGAATCCAGCCTAATGCAATATGTACAAGTAATTACATATTACTGTAATTACAATTACAATATGTATCAGTAATTGCCCGAAATTAAGTACCAAATACCTTACAAGTGCATAGAGATAAGAATTTTAGTAAGACTATATGAATACTTAAGAATATAAATCTTCTATATAAAACAGCTATATAACCTTATTTTGTGAAAGAAAAAAATTATATATGAAATAGTTTGTTCAAATGTTTCTAAGATATTCTTATTTGATTTTTATAAGTTAAAATAGTTTTATTATTAACTGTAAAATTAAGTTAGCCCCTTTTATATGCATGTAAACAGAAAAGT